>JAPSES010104742.1:0-18751 GCA_029822895.1 Maxillicosta whitleyi | reverse complement strand
TCTTTATTATGCGTTTTTTTTTTTTTTTTTTTTTTTTTTTAGTTATGCGTTTTGTTGAACCACATTTTGATGCCAGACCTGACATGAAGAGACATGGGAGTGTGTGTGGGGGTGGAGGGGGTGGAGAAGACCCTCACAATGGAATATCAACAATACCAACAACAACCATAGTGATAATTATAATGAGAACAATATTTAGAATCAGAACTAAGTAACTTGGACAAAGAAAGAAATTACAATGAAATGAAGTAAATAACACCTGTTTAAAGGAGAAAGGAAAACATTAACAAAATATCATAAACAACAACAAGGACAGTTGTCTTTAATTTATAACTCAAAATTAATCCCTGACAAGCCTGAGTATCTGTGGGAAGGAATGGCAGGGGTATTGATAAACTCTGCCCACTTTTTCACCTGTTTTTTCTGTAGAAGAGTCAGAGGAGTCGCACTTTATCAACTAAATCCATGGGAGGAAGACATACCAGCAGCTCAGGTGCATGGGAGTACAATGTCAACACCTCCAACTGGCCTCTGAGTCCCAATGGGCTGAAACCAAGTCGCAGTGACCCAACCTTGGCTCCTCCATTGTCTGCTGCTCCTGCACCTGCAGCTGCAGCTACCATGGTAATCACTTATTTTCATGTTAAATTTCACTGAAGCCACTTGACCATTTTCATGTAGAGTTTTGTTTTGAAGAAAGTAATTTAATAAAAAAAAATGTCACATGTAATGCAGTAAAGAATTATTATGCTGTGCGTTATGATAATTTTAAGTGTTGTTATTTGCTCATTTTTAGAGAGCCAAAGGACATGGCCATAACCAGTCTGTCCAAAGCCAGCACACTAGAATAACTAAAAAAACATACTCCCTGAGCAACGGTCAGCTGACCAACAGCCAGACACGTATTCGGCCGCCCTCTGCCCAGTCTAACGGTGAGACCAAGATGGTTGTCACGAAATCTACAAAGACTGAGCAGCAATCAGTGTGAGTACACTTTACACTCTGGCTTTTAAATGGATATGTTGGTTAAATGCATCTCTACACTGACACTCTCTTTTCTTTCTCTGCTACTATCTGTAGAAATACTAGTGTTGTGAACATACCAGACCTGACCCTTAAGGAAGCAGTCGAGTGCCTTTCTCACTCTGAGGAAAATTTCCAGCATTGTGGAGCCACCTACATCCAGCATGTCACCTTCAAAGAAGAGAGCACCAAGGAGGAGGTCAGGGCAGATGCACATACATGCATAAAAACTCTAAACCAAGGTCAAGATCTGGGACTAGTTATTTAAAAAAAAAAAAAAAAAAAGATATTAAAATATATATATATGTATATATATATATTTTTTTTTTATGCAAGAATTGACACTAGGCTAATACAGAAATTGTGTATTTTCTGAATTAAAAACTAGGAGTAAATGATAAACTAGGTTTGATGATGGTGTGGTCGGCATGAGCAAACCAAAGCTAGCTCCCAAATACAGGCCGTGCAGATGAACACCTAATGTTTACATATAATAGTCAACTGCAGTGGACTATTTTAATGCTTTGAGACCCATGAATGTCCTTTGCAGTGGACAGTTTTTTTTTGTTTTTTTTTTTTGCAACAATATAGTCATGCTAATTTTAGCACTTCAACAGTTTTAGGTTCTGTAGTATTGTCTAATATATATAAATCTGTCAAAGTGTAGTCTGTGGAGTACATATACCACAACATAGCAGATTTTACTCCAGTATAAAGGGAGGCCATGTTGAATAAATGGTTCCTCTTCACTAAAATTATTGTAGGCTTTTAATTAAATACAGTTTATTAAAATGGTCAAAGGAAATTTGTTGTCTAGTTCAGGTAAAGAATGTGAAAAATAAAGCCTCTACATTTTGAAGAAACATATTAACTCAGATATTTTTGCTGCATTTATCTGCAGAGATATTTAGTTGTAAATGTGCTGGTTCCGTTTAGAAGACGTTAAAAAGGTGAATCCCTATATTAGACCCACATGCTGAAATGTAGAGACCTGCCTTCTAAAACCCGCACATGTGCAGTGCAGTACTGTTTATGTTCAGATGACTTTTGTATGAGTGTTGTATTGTGTAATAGTGAAACTCACCCTCACCTTCAGTGCTGCCTTGAGGGATCATCACATTTGGCCTCTATTTTTTATCATCACTTAATTCAGTGTCAATCTCTTGCCACACCTTAAAAGCTTTCATGTTTTAACACTTATCAGATGTATTTTTTTTTCTACTGCAGGTTTTCGAACTAGGCGGTATTGCTCCTTTGGTAAGCCTACTGCGCAGCCCTAATCCTGGGGTTTGCCAGTTTGCTGCTGGGGCCCTGAGGAACCTGGTGTTTAAAAACCAGAATAACAAGGTGGAGGTTCAGCGCTGTGGCGGCATAGCGAAGGCCCTACAGCTTCTGAAGGAGACAACTTCTACTGAGACCCACAAACAAATCACAGGTAAGACATAATGAAACCAAAGGGGTGTGAGATTATAACTCACTGTTGAGTGGACGGCATCCACAGTGGGCAGTAATCCTAGGTCTCACTAACAAGCAAAAGAACACTTTTAAGAGAAATTTGTACATATTAATTTTTTTTTTTTTTTTTTATGTGTAGGCCTGCTGTGGAACCTGTCTTCTGCTGATGAGTTGAAGGAGGAGCTTATAGCAACAGCACTGCCTGCCCTGACTGACAATGTGGTCATCCCATTCACCTGCTGGTCAGACAACACTGCTAACAACAACATACACCCTGACGTCTTCTACAATGCCACTGGGTGTCTGCGGTAAGACAAGTAGTCAGAAGTATCACCTCATCAAAGTTCTTACAGAAAACTTGATTTGCCAAATATGTTATAGGCACACAAGACTTTGACTTGGCAGTCGGCTTTAAAGCCATTAAACCATTATTTTAGTGACCCCCACTTGCCGGTCTACTTTCGTTTTGACCAAAACTGGACCAGAACTGGGCTCATAGGACACTGTCGGGGGTAAGTCAGTGTAGATGTACTACACTGATGACGGGGATGTCCTACAGATTCATGTCAAAAATCCCCAACTATCCCTTTAAGAGGCTACATTAGCAAATAGAAGCTCACAAACGTCTGCCACTATTTTATTTACTAAGTCTGATATTTTTTTTGGTACATTTTCAGGTTAAAATGTGTAATTGCTAATACTCTGAAGCCACATTTATATTTTTTAATCTTAAAAAGCATCTTTAAAGGACTGTGTCACTATGATGATATGATAATGCCATATTGTGCCACTCATATTTTTGTGTCTTTAATCAAAACCACTTCATTGTTGATTTAAGTCTATGGTTAAATTATGTCCAGGAACCTGAGTTCTGCCCAGAAAAAGGAGAGGGAAGCCATGAGAAACTGCAATGGCCTCATTGACTCCATCATGAGTTACGTTCAGTCCTGTGTGGCAGAAGAAACCCCAGATGACAAGGTAGTTTTCTGAACTTCTTCACTAAAACTTCTAGTATTTTATTATTCTAATGAGAATTTCAGTGGTCTTATAATGAATGAAGGATATGTTAACAATAAGGCAGCCATATATTGATATTTAAACATTTTCAGACTTGTAGCATATTCTTTTCACTGATTTACTACTTATTTACTTACTGTCCCTGAATTAATTTACAATAGTTTTAATATGTGTGATATTAAATTTACTCATGTGTTGATGTTGGATGGTTAAGTGCATTCATACAGACAAGTGCACACACATACCTCCTGGAAAGCATATGTGAACCTACAGGCATGTCCGTCCACACATCTGAGTAAATTACACACATACTGTTGCAGGCAGAGTCAGGGTGTTTATACATGTTGTTTATATATTTAGCCCTTGTTTATAGTATGTGTACCTTATCATTTGTGGAGTTTTGGGTGTAGAGTTATGTTTACACTGGTGTCTTTTAATCAAACGGGTGGAAATTACTATATGTGACGTGGTTGGTGTGTGTTATGTCTGTCCAGGAAAGTTTAGACATCACCTAATTTTACTAAAAGTTGCTTGCTTCTTTTTTTTTAATTTTTTTTTTTTATTAGTATTCTATTATTATTATTAGTATATATTTATACACTATTTGCATCTTTGTATGTTTTAGTTGTTCTGCAACCCTGTAACGGTTTACCTCAATGTAAAAGACTCCTGCAAAATAGAATTTCACTTGCACTAAGCTGAAAATCATATACCATTGTATTCAACATTACAGGAAAAATGTGAGATCCATCTGGTCACTTGATAGCATCTCTTCAATAGACTCTTTCTGAATAGTAAATGCCCGCACCTTTTCAAAGTTTAAGCCCTTGTTTGTTACACTATCTTGTTGAGTTGCATAGATCCCAACTTCAGGTTTAGATAGTGTAACCCTAAATACAGCTAAAGGATATAACATGACAAGTAAACTGATCTGTGGAAAAAGGGTTTGGAGTTCCCCTTTAACTTGTTTTGCCAAAGTTTCCATTTCAAAGCACAATTGTTGGGGAGGAGTGTATTTACACGAGTCGCACACGATTTACTAAAGCAGATTCACTGATAGTTGTGGTGTTATTTAACGCCAAAGCACGTCATAACCATTTGCACGTGTATGACCATGACAGCAACACATAGAAGAGAGCACCCCTGAGAAGAGAGAGCAAGCATATTAATTTATTTAAATGACAGAAGAAGTTGTTACCATAGCAAATCCACCACAAAAAGTCCAGACTTTTACTTATGGGGTTCCTAGTTTTGAGACCATTACTTGGAGGAGTGCTGTAACATGACCTAATTCCCAAGAAGCAGTCAAGACTGGGTCTTACTTTAACATGAAGTTGTGAGGCTTCATGCCAAAAAAATTTCACAATAAATCCTCAACTCTGTGACATTTAAATTTCCAAGTGTTTTTCCAGGTTCTGTAACATAGAGAACACACCATGTTTTCTCTGCATTACTGACATTAAGACTCAAAAGCCCCTTATATAATCAATGTATGTCTTACTTAAGTTTGACCTCAAGATCATGTGAAATATCAATGCTGTGGCAGCCCTGGTATCATGTGCTATGTGCCATCTTCTTTCCTTTTTACTGTCATGATACTGATGTTTGATTTTAAAGGGCTCATATTTATCTAAACCCACTTTTATTAGTCTTTGGTTCATTTATTTGTCTATTTGGACTTTAATAGTTTAGTTTGAATTGTAATCCTCCAGGTGCTGCAAAGCTATCTTTATATTCATTCCAGCAAAAATCGAGTGAATTTCAACAAACAATTTCAATTCCTGCTTAATTTGTTTCATTTTCTAACTAGTTACGTTACAATATTTGCACATATGAAATAAAGACAGTGAACATTTCTCTCATTTCATAATTGTTTATCAGCAGCAGCGGTTGTAGTTCATACTGAAAATATGTCTAAACTTTGAGCTGATTAAATAAAATGTTCAGTTGTTGGTAGTATTAACAAATGGGACGGAGCAGCAACGGCCAACAACCTGGAGGGGGTGGGGTGTAAGTTGGCTCATGTGCATTTAAAGGGCCAGCGCTTAAATCCACCAGAAAGCTATCATTACTCAGAAACAAGGTTGAAGATGGACTTGTGAAGTTCAGAATTCAGACCCAAACATAACATTTACAGTTTATGTAGACCACAGGGAAATGTTTTAAAATGCATAATTCCATTACCTTAAAGTTGCATGGGTGGTTGTGTGGATATTCCCCTAAAACTTGGCACTCACTCAATTAGTCTTGCCTTAAATGCACTACTTGTAAATTTATTCTTTATATTGATCAACTGTCCTAAATGATACTTGACCATCAACTTCATAGATTCTGTTGAATTAATAGGTTTGGTCATAAATACATTTCTTCAACTGTTGAGTAATGTAAATATCAGTGGTTAAAATGAAACCAAATGTATCTTAAGTGCAGTTTGTGTACAATTCTGACTGTCCATGATATTATATTGTTGTAAACGTGTTCCTACTAAGCTCTCTTCTCCTTTTCGTAGTCTATGGAGAACTGTACATGTATCCTCCATAATCTGTCGTACCAGCTGGAGGCTGAGGCCAATGAGTGCTTTGCCAAGTACTACCCAGAGGAAGAGACCAGTAAGAAAGCCACAAAAAACACCACAGTTGGATGCTTCAGCCCCAAGAGCAGCAAGGTTAAAAAGGCGGTAAGTATCACCCACTCACTCCAGTGTTGAGAGGGCAAGCACTTCAGGTTCCCATCATCCCTGTACTCTCTTCCTCTCATTATCTGCAGTTTGCACTGGACGAGAAGACTGACACTGCCCCATCAGGTGTGAAGTGGTTGAGTGATCCCAAAATTATGCAGACCTACCTGACACTGCTGGGGTCGGCGCAGACAGAGGGCACCCTTGAAGCCTGCTGTGGCGCTCTGCAGAACCTCACTGCAAGTGGGAACCTGGTAAACACAAAGGCTCTAATTATCCAGCTTTCCATTCTGCATACACCAGTGGTCTGCTCTTAAACTATCAATGACAATGATCAGTAAGACTGGTCATCTTACTTTTTGATTTGATTTTGTTTTAGGATACATTTAACACACTGCTGAACCTGTTTTAGTTTGTGTTGTGTAGAAACTGTGGTCATGATGATCTCTGCTTGATTGGGTGTTACCAGTCACTGCATAACTTTCTCTGATTCACAGCAGTATCATTCTCCTGGTTCTGGGATAGGGGTTTCAGGCATATTAGAATGGAATAAGAATCATCATCATAAAACACTATTGATATGAATGAAGCAAAACCACACTCTTCCCGTTTATGTTGTGTAATCCTGCTGATACATAGACAGACAAACAAACAAATGGGACGGATCATATTACCCTCTTGGCTAAAGTAATTAATGAAAACCGAGACTGAGAGGTGTTATTATTAATGACACAACAAGATAAATTACAGGCTTTGTTACAGAGGGTGTAGTGTTGTCTTCAGCAATACAGAGATTAATAGACGGAGAAAGAAACAAAAACTGGGTGCCATTAATACAGTGACAAACATTCTGCTGTCTTTTACATTCAATATCAAAACATAGGACCAAATAGAGCCTGCAGAAGTACAGAGTGATACAGGTCATTTATTTGCTTCCTATGTTGTGCTGCTTGGTTCCAGGGGTCCAATGCCATTAGCCAGATTCTGGTTCAGAAGTTAGGGGTTCTGCAGCAGATCATCCCATTACTAAAATCTTCCAACCAAAACCTGCAGAAGGCTGCCGTATCCCTGCTGGGTAACTTGACTCGGACCTCCTGGTTACAGCCCACCATGGGTAAGAAGAAGCATGAAATGACAGAAAAATTGTCTCACAGTAGTAGTGGTTATTGTTTAATTTTTTTTCCTGTTTTCTCTTTAGCAAAGCCGATGTTACCTGAATTAGCCGGCCTTGTCACTTCTGGCTCCCGTGCAATGGGAAGCTCTGATGAAACTATAGCGGCAACTTGTAACACACTTAAGGGTCTGATGTTGGCAGACACAGAGTCTGCCAAGAAGGTGATGAATGAAGAACTGGTCACTTCAGTGCTTGATCTGAGTGAGGAAAGGTAAGGTTTTATTCATGCGTTTCTGTGTGATCAAAAGCCTTGCTTGGTGACAGAAAAAAGTTAATTGTTCCTTATAGCTGTCAATTATATGTCTTTATGCTCCATAAATTACAGCATACTATAATTAATGTCCTCTCAGAGCACTTGAATTACAGCATGTTGAAAGGTTATTATAGAATTTTACCTGATGATGGCAATAAAATATAGCCTAAAGAAGTTTTGAAGGCCACCTCAAACATATAATCCTGTCTTTATTTAACAGTGTGCAATGTTTCTGTTTTTGCACAGTTTACACTTTAATGTTCTGATAATGGAAATGGGCTAATTGCAGTCACTGATATTCAAATGTCCGTCCTTGTAACCAACATTTGTTTGTTTGTTCTGAAAAATGTAACTTTATCATTATAGTGGGAAGATAATTTGAAATTTCCTATTTTTATTTGGAAAAATATGGTCTTGACTGTCTTGACATTTGTATTGTTCAAGCAAAAATGTAAGTTATTTTTAATATGCACAAAAATTATTTAAGGAAACACAAAAAGTATTGTTACAAGGATGAACATTGGAACAATATCAGTGACTGTAATTATCCTGTTTCCATTGCACATCTCAGAACATTAAAGTGCAAAACCAGAAATATTGCACTTTTTCCTTTTGCAGTCAAATTGTTGTCCATTTTCCAAACCTAAGCTCTTTTTCTGGTCTAGTCACCTGATCGCCATGACAATAGATTTGTTGTACGTCCATGAAATGAGTCCAGGGTGCTCCACTGCTAAAACATTAGTTCCACCTGCTACATGTTCTAACCTGAAAAAAAAAACAGGAGAGATCTCATGCCCCCCTAGCAACCTTGGGTGTTATGTAATGACAGGGATAATTTTGTTTTATACTGACATAGTGTTGAGATTTGTGCCTCAGTCATAATATTGTGGAGCGCAGTGGGATTCTGTGTAGCTGCTTGTTTAGAGACATTACATGAGATAGAAAGAGATGTTGGATGTTAATGTTGAATTTTGCAAATGGAGTTCTCAGTGCAGTTAACTGGCATGTAGACAAATATAACTAAATGGCACTTGTGTATTGGTCTGACAGTACAGTTAGTACTTGTTGGTTGTCAGTTTATTGATTTATCGTCTGTTGTCAAGTGATTATAAAAAAACATTCATCTTGTAATGTGTTTAATGAGTTTGTTGTTGTCTTCTTTCTTTTCACTCCCGAATTTTTGTGCTATTTATCCACATTGTGTGTGTTCACTTTGGTTGGTCTTGGCTTGTTTTAACGTCTAATTTGTACCTTAAAGATATCTGCTCTTTTCTTCCAGTTCTTACCCCAAAGGCAGCAAAGCAGCATCCCTTTTGGCCTACAGCATGTGGAATGACAAGAATCTGCAGGGACATGTGAAAAAGGTAATGAGTGTCTGAATGTCTTGTGCAGCTAGATGCAGACAAAACGTGTAGTTATGCAACACAATGAACTTTAGGACACGCTGGTACATCCATACACGAGCAGGGGGAGGGCCTAACTGAATGGATGGGTGTTTGTTATTACTGCTCTGTTGCACACACAGTCACTTTCTCTTTCCTCCTCTGAATTCTGCCCCACCCAGAGAATTTAATGATACACAAACAGTGGAATCCTGGCTGACTGGTTTTCAGTTCTTAGTCTGTAATGGGTGGTGCTCTGCAGGCAGTATGTCAGACACAAAGTAAGAGATGGACATGAGTGGAAAAAGAGCATGAATGAAGCTTTGTCTCTAAAGCTGTGATTATTGGATGAGGATATAATCCAAAATGCCTCCAGTGTCATCAGATAAATGCTTATACAGCACATTTCATGTACTTTATCTACAGCTGTTTAATGCTGCTAACCCAGTAGATTTCCACTGGAAATGTGTGTTGGTGTGACTGATTGTTTGACAATTTTAACTTATTGATGTTCTGAAACCTTGTCATCCACAGCTTGGATACGCTAAATCAGAATTTGTCAATGACAATACCATTGCAGCGTACAAGTCGATTCAAATAATCGATTAAGAGTGATGGACACATGCAACAGCTCGATGAAGACGCAGAGGTACGACTCTTCCGAAACGTATTGGATTTCAGGACTAGATGCGACTAAAATGTGCAGCTTCAGTATCCTAAAGGGTTCAAACTTTATTCTGTATCCTTTTTTTTGTTTGTTTCTTTGTAACTCTTTCTTAGTGTGTGTACATGTATGCTTACAGATGGAAACCAACATGTTGAAACAGTGCAGTGGCCACACCCCTGCAATGACGAGAGTAAAACCATGTATGTGATAAGAATAAATTCATTTAGAATGAGTCACTTGCGTATTGTTGATAGTCGAGAGGAAGTTGCACTTTCGTGTAGTCCTTTTAATGTCACGTGTAATCCTGAGGTGTATGTATTTAATTTGGATATGTATTTCTTTGTATATAAATGTTAATTGCTTGAGCAGGAATTGCAGTTCTTCAGGTCAGAGCTACACCATGTGTTGTAGATAGACAATGTTATCTACTGGAAAATGTTACTGGATTACATACAAACATTAGTTAGAACTGTCAGATGTGTCTGGAAACAAACACTTCATTTGACCTTCATGACTAAACCGCCAAATATCTAAACAGTACGAAAAAATGCAAAAAAGACAGAATATTTTCGATGCAAAGACCCTTTGCAGGTTATAAGTAGAAGTATACAAAAGTAAAAATATATATGTGCTTGCTTGGTTGAACTTTTATAGTATTTTTTTTTACAATAATTGTATATACAATATATTATGCACAGTAATAAGTCACATAACTGTCTCACGATCAAGCAAAAAAAAAAAAAAATTAAGAAAAATGGATTTTCAAGCCACACAGAACTACTTTGCAGCATTTTTTTCAATATACAATAAACAGTGCAAAAATATTTGCAATTTCTATTTTATTGTTATTTGTCCTGTTAATCAGTTTCGTTGATTCATAGGTTTGTTTTATAAGAAAAAGGAAAAAAAAAATACTATAAATAGTTTGTGCCAAACAAAGTTTTCCATTTTTTTTTTTTGTCATCACTAAAACATTTTTTTTTTTTTATTATTATTGTTACATGTTTTAGTTTTCTGGCAAAACCAGAAGAATTTCACTCAAGTGATCAACATGTAACAATTGAGTATAGAATTTGGTCAAATAGTGAGTCAAAGTCAAGTCAGGTTAGGTGAACAGATCTACTGTAAAAACAACACCCATGTTTGGAAATGCAATGCGATATTTTTCCTGTTGATACTTTAAAAGGGTCTTTTCATACCACGGATCCACTTAAAACAATGTGAACTGACATCCACACTGCAAAAAAAGGATGTCTAAAAACAAGATAAAAAACTAAATCTGAGAAAAACAGTTCAAGTGAAAAAACAAGTGAAATTATCTGTCCATGCAGCAAGATAATTTTACTTGATAAGATTCTTGAATCAATGTAGTTAAATATATAAATAAACATGCCTACAGATGTACGAACATTTAAAACAAGAACTTAGCCCTTAAAATAAGATAAATTATCTAACATTTCTAAATCTAAGCTTGTTTTTTTTTTTTTTTTTATCTCTGTAAGAACCAAATATTTGCAGTGCACAGTCCTCCTTTGTGTAGAGGTTTATTTGACGTATTTCTTATCTTCCTAAACTGTCTGAGTTGGAGATGGTCGAGTGAATCCCTACTTGAATATTGAACCCAAATCCCCAAAATGGGTCTGTGTCCTTTTACACCAATTAGCTGAGGTTTACCAACATCATCATCACCTACAAACCTCTTGCATCTTTTACAGCCTAATAACTGGGGGTGTGTATTGGCCAGAATCTGGCGATGCGATACAAATCCCAATACTAGGATCGTGATACGATATATCATGATACTGTTAAAAACGCTATTTTTTTTTCTCCTCTCTTTTAAAAATGATTATTTCCTTTGAAGAATTGAATTGAACTACTCAGATGTGCAGATATTCAGTTTGTCACTGTGAGTCCTCTGATTCTGATTCATCCTTTTGGGTGTGATTTGGTCATTTTGGCTCAAATGATTCAAGAAACTCATGCGACTCATGGAACCAGAATCCTGTTCTGAATCATCTGGTTCCCATCACTAGTCTGAGCTGAAATCCTAATTGCATTTATTCAGAGAAAGACTCTGGACTTCCTTATTTTAGAAAAAGATCTTTGTATCAGTGTGAACAGGAGATACATGTATTTAATGGCATCATGGGTAATTGTTTTTAAGGTATGATTTGTTTTAAAGACTTGACACAGTCCATATTAGCTCTCCTTGCTAAAATATGTGTTGCCTGATCAGTAAACACAAATCAAAATAGTGTATAAATGTTATTTTATTTAATGTTTTTTCCTTTTAATGTAATTGTTAAAACCTGTTTCCTATGATGTGGTTTTTAGGGCTTCATAACAGTGCGTGTGCTTGTACATCCAGACTCATTATTAAACGTTTACTCATTTTCTGAAAGCAGATTTTAACTCATCTCAAGTCTCAAATGCATCAGAATAATCTACATTAAAAATCCTTCAGTGGACTTTTTGTAAACTGGACATGCACAATCATGCTAATGTTCATACTGACACTGATAGTAGTATTGCTTAGAATGTATTATTATGGTATAAGTCAGATATAAGTAGGAGTGTTCCCTGTCACTCATTCTGTACATAGAATAAATAACAAATAAGGTGACGTGTGTGTTTTTTACATGATTGTAATTTGTGGTCCTTCCTTCAACAAAAAGCAGTACAGTATACTAATAAAAGACACAGTATAATATAGTTTTATGTTACATGTAAAGCTGTACGATGAATTCTGTCTTAAACTAATAAAAGCTTCAACTTCTGCTTGCAGACGTGTTCTCATGGTGTGTGTGTGTGACTTAAGACACAAACTATGAACATATAATAGAGGCTTCCATTTAATTACTTATCTAAACGAATTGTCGAAAGTCGAGCAGGTTCAGTAAGAATTTCATATGTCTGCGATGCTAGCAGCCATGGCCAAAGGCGTTATGTTTTCAGTTTGACTGTCTGTCCCATTCTTGTCACTGTATTATCATTTCTGCCTGGAGGAAACTTTTATCACATTCATGGCCATAATCCAGTAAGTGTCAAAGAAGTGCAACATCTTATATTTATTTATTTATTTTTATTTACTTGTCTCAAACTTTGAAGTAAAAAAAAACAAAAACGATAAGACCAAGAAGATGACCACATATTGCACCCATCAATGGTCATTAATCACAGAAAAAAGTAACACAATACAATAAATGTAACAGAAATGTACATATTAATCAACTCATAAATGCACTCTGAGAAGGGACAAAAAGAAGCAGTGGCTTACGTACTTCCTTATTTTAAATGTCAGATTCATAATCAAATATAATTCCTTCATCAGTTATTACCTATCAAATCTATATAAAATACATAACCAAAGGTCATTGTGACGCAATGTGATTCAGAAACACTTTTCAGTCCCATTAAATTACTTAAATAAGTAAACTGAATGTGTGTGTATATATGTGTATGTAAAAGTTGTTTTTTTTTCTATCACAGCAAAATTAAAATTAATGCCTCAGGGTTTTATTCCTCCACTGAGTTGCATGCCACTCCATCCATCCATCCATCCACCCACATGCACACACTACGGCCAATTGAGAGTTACCAATCAACCTATTCCCCAAGTGCATGTCTCTACAAACACATTGGATTTAAAAGGAATTTTAACAAAGGTATCACATTGAAAACATTTTCATGGGAAACAAAATATAATCCAGTTGAATGGATGTGCCTTTGTCGGTGACCTAAGAAATATCGTTTCTTACAAGTCAAGAATAAGTGTTTCCTGTTTAGACAGGGTAACATTTTATTTGCAGCTCTTAAAGGTACACAGTATTCTACAAAAACACTTCATTCAGCAGCACACCACTGAATGTCTGTTGGCGTCTTTCTGTTTTCACCTGTCAATATGAGAACGTCCACTTTGATGTCTTCACTTACACATATTCTAAAAGTCTAAACTGATATGGAAGTAATTTATAAGTCAGTGGTTTCAAACCTTTTTTTTCTTCTTTTTTTTAGCTCATTACCCTGTTTTAACATCACAAATTTCTGGCGACCCCAGACATTCAAAACAGATTTTTTTTAGTTTTTTTTTTTGATAAAATTAATTAGATTTTCATATAATAGTTTGCTATAGTATTTTGCAAATGAACATCAATTCTAGAGGATATTTAGTCTATATAATGTATATTATTATGGACAAAGGTAGCAAAGCCAGGTTCAGATTACTGCACAAAGTCAGAATTAGATTTTCCTTGGTCAGGATATGGACAGTCAGTCCAGTTTTGATTTACAAGGATGACAATTAATTCTGAACAAACAATAAATAAACTATTGTAAAATCAAATCAAATCAAACCTAACACATACTGGGTCTTTCTCATAACTTCTTTAGTCAGCTCCAATGCACAGTACAGACTTATTGCCCCCTCTGCTTTTTTTTTCTCTCCTTTTTTCTCCCCTCTCTTTTTCAACACAGAACATGCGTATCAAAATTCACATTATTAACAATGCAAATATAAATTATTATTATCTTTAAAAACAAAATAAATAAATATCATCAGAAAAAATGGGATTCGTTGCATCCATCAAAGAAAATAACATCTCCTCCCTTCTCAGGTGATACTTGACAGATGATGTATCATTCAATGTACATAGTAAGGGTTATTTTTTTTTTTTTTTTTATCAATTACTACAAATTTTAGTTGACCCCAAGGTTGAAAAACACTGTTGTAACTTGACAGGTTGATGGAGTTATGCAACGTCTAGGCAGTAATTCTAGTTTCTTTTTACATTCCTTAGTATTGACAGAATCTCTAACCCTGATCTTGATTTTTATCAGTCAAGTCAAAACCGTGTTGAAAAAAAAGCCTTATCTCAGTGTTCATCTGTACTGCACCACTACCAAATGACAGAGAAGTTTACTTTATTACTCCTGAAAAGTAACAGGGGAAAAGATTACTCATATATATGACACATCTCTACAGTCTTTTGGCAAGTTAAAAACGGTAGCTTACTTAAGAAAACATTGAACTGGAGGGGTGGAGCACAGAGTGAGCACTTGCAGATCCTATTGTTTGTTTTGTGTTGATGTGTTTTTAATTAACAGGGATAATCTTAATGCAATCTGGCCACAGAATAGTAAATCATGCCACTTAATGGAAGGACAGGTTCTTAGAGGTTGGAATACTGAGGCATATTTAGTGCCACACCAGTGAGTGAATTTGCATGTAGATTAGTTTGGACATGTCTGAGAGAGAGAATACCGTCATGTAAATTCTCTTCAAACAACACCAGTCATCAGTCAGACAAGGAAATTACTTTTTTTTTTTTTTTTTAGATAGCAGATTTTCCCACAACGGATTATCAGTAAATGAAAATGATTCAGTGTCTCAGCTGTGTGTGCGTCGGGTGAGGTCTGGGTGTTGGCTCAAACAGCATCACAGCGGCTCCAGTCGTGTTGAAGCTTGTCTCTGAGCAGGAAGAGCCATCTTCCAGTCATTGCTTTATGCTTTTTGTGTCCACACATTTACATTTTATTCTTTGTGGAGTTTTAAGTGTCGGTTACAGAACACGCCTTGACTCGTTGAAAGATGTCAATACACCAGAAGCCAGTGGCTGTACTGAATTAATTTTATTAACACTTTTCAGTACAGGACATTTAAGTGATAGGATGGGAATTTGAGGGACATGGGTGGTGAACGGGTGGGGCTGGGTTGGGTTTAGTTTGAAGCTTTAACAGATCGCACGTGTGACTTAGCATCTACTTCCGCAGGCCTCTCTTGGTCCTCTTGGATCTACCGGAAACAGAAGAAAAAGGGTGACATGAAAGAAGAGCTCCATACAACTTGTTTCTCCACATACATGTTTGCTTTGAAAACATATATTAGCAGGATGTTTTAGGGCTGCGCTGCCCTCCATCCATTCCAAAAGAAGCAATGTAGTCGGCACACTGTGTGACATATCCAGACTCTCTAGCTGTCTTTCAGTGTGACAGGCCAGGTGTGACAGCTGACCCACCTACCACGCCCAAGCCAGGAGCCGGTGTTAGTTAGTCACAGAGTCTCACAGTTCCAGACAGGCTAAATTAACCCATAAAGTACCAAACATCCACTGGCAACCAAAAGTATCTACAACATTTAATACCTGTTGATCCACTAATCCTGTCAATATATAGAAATAATGGGTGTAAAATGCAGTTTTTCAGATTTTCTTCCATAGTTACCGTAGAAACGCTGTCACCATCTATATTAAATATACAAAATCAAATAAAGGAAAATGAAGGATTTACAGTGAAAAATGCAACATACAGAGGATGATATTATAATAAATGGTAATAAATGAGGCAGTGGTGTGGATAGCAGTTGTGTCTCACAACAGAAGCTCCTGGGTACGATTCCAGTACCAGTCGCTGAGGGTGGGATCTTTCTGTGTGGAGTGTGTATGTTCTCTCCGGCTTCCTCCCACCATCCAAAGACGTGCACTGATAGGTTTATCGGTTCATCTAAATTACCCATAGGTGTGAATGTGACAGTGATTGTTTGTCTCTATATGTTCAGCTCTGTGATGAACTGGTGACATGTCCAGGGTGAACCCCACCTTCACCCTGTAGTAGCTGATACAGGCTCCAGTGACCCTAGTGACGATAAAGCAGGTTCAGAAGAGGAATGAAGGGTAATAAATGACTTAAGAAAGGTTAAATGTAGAAAAAGGTTTATTTGGGAACGGCCAGAAAAATAAGACTGGGTCTTTATGGGTTAAAGCTTCATTTTCAGTGGAAGGGAAGGTGTGTCGCAGCTTCAATATGTCACCAGGTAAAGGATGAGCTTTCAAACGGCTGCTATCGACAAAAAAACCAGCAAATATGCAGACAAGCAGCTTTTTACACTATTATATCATAGACAGGTGTGTGATGTATTCACGGAGGAGAGTTATGACATGGTTCCAGGCAAATGGAAGTTATGTGTGTTTGTACCGGTCAAAACTTGTATTCTATAGGGTGTAAAAAGAAGGACGTGGATGAAAAAATGAGGCATGATGCAAAAGAAAAGCCTGTTTTAAAGCATAATGCGTCGTGGAAAAAATTATTAGACCACCCGTTTGGACAAATATAATGAAAACAACAAAAATAACTCAAAAGAGTTTAATTTCAGAGCTCATATCTAGACATTTTCCATGTTTTCTTGATAAAAACTAAAATCACTTCAGTTTTTACATCATTATCTATGTCATTATACTGACAACAACAGTACTTTTAGACATTCCATGTGTTCTTTTCTGTCTGTTTTAGTCACATGATACACACGTGAGTTAGTACTTGATTACATAACTATTGTTATTGATGAGTTTTGATGATCTAATATTTTTTTCTGTGACTGTAGACATACTCACATTGTTTTAGTCACATGATGCACACAGGCGTTAGTACTTAATTGTATAACCATAAGTTTTGATTTTGGTCTTTTTTCCGTGACTGTATATCTTACTACACTGGTTTACTTTTTTTTTTCTTTTCTTTTTTTTTGTAGATAAAATGTGTTAAATCTTACCTACAAATGGCTAAAGTGCAGGTTGGCCATTGTTTTCAAAATACATGACAAAGTCTTACATAAATCCGTAGATAGGTTTATGTATAGATTTAGAAATATTACACAGGAAGAAATCAGAGAAGTAAACGTATTGTAATGTGCAGACAATGTTTTCAAGTAGATCTGATGAGTCTAAAACAAACATTCCTTTTGACTAAAATATATTCACTCAGTAATTCTCAGAATTTCCCATTCTGACCCAATACTGTATCTTTAACTATAGCCAACAACCCTTTTAGACTTAATGTTTCTATGTTATCGATGCCAATTTAGTACAGTTTTGCTGCTTTCTTTACTATGGGACCGTATTTGCATTTGATGGAATTTTTAAGGAGCTAAAAATAAGCTGTTCATGGTTGATGGATCTAGTCTACAAGTAAAATGCCTCCAGAATAAAATTAATGAAATTTTGCCAAGTTTGAGTCACTAATAATTAAGTCAAAAAATGCTGGTTGGCTGCAGTTTCCAAGATATAGTCTTAGGTCAAAATGTGGAATTCTAAGAATGAATGAGAGAATGAGTTTTACTCTGAAAGAATGTTTCCCTCAGAGCTACAGATCTGCCTCAGAACACAGTCTGTACATTATAATATGTTCACTTTACAGGTTCTGTCTAATGGAAAAGTCATAATCTATATGTATAAATGTATATGGAGTAATAACACTTAATCATATACATTAAAAACATCATCTAACCAGCACTGTTGTCACTTGTTTTCCAAGTCATCTTATTAAAATATGTAAAATTTAGCACGTTAATTTCTGAGGAAGAAATTCTAGACCAGTATAGTCAGAATATGTTGGGTCGGCATTAAAAAGTAATAATCTTACGTTTTTTGATGATCACTGACACGGTTCCGCAGCACATTAATCTGAAAAAATAAAAAAAATGTATTATTATACTGTATTATATATTTTTTGTAAGTATTACTTATCATGTCCAGTATCACACACACCTCATATTTCTGTCTGGAAAACTGGTACTGCAGCTCAAACTTCTCAGCCTCCAGCTCGTGCATCCAGTCCCACAGTTCCTTGGCTTTCTCTCTGCAGATCAAACACAGAAAAGAAACTGATTTTACTGCCTCTTACACATCATGAGGTTTATCCTCATGCTGTATTAGTTGTGGTATTTTAATAGGTGTCTCCACCCACTTTAATCTATCCTGGCTCAAGTTGTCAATGTCCAAATGTTTGCGTCTTTCACTTAGTATCTTCTTCTTCTTCTCTCTTTCAGTCTGCCTCTTACCGCTGCGTTTTTCTGTCTGTGAAAAACTGGAGTAATTCATTTCTCCTCCTACTGAATTATATATTGCCTGGCCAAATAAAAAAAAAAGTCACACATACAATATTTGACTGCACTATCTTCAGTTTTTAACCACATAATTCTTACATAGTGCCACAATAAGGTTCATAATATTTTTTCCATCCATAGTTTCATTCAGTTTTTCATTATTGATGATGCAGAATCGAACCGCTGCATCCAGTCTTCATCACATCCTAAATTAGAGTCTGGACTTTA
>JAPSES010104736.1:0-18752 GCA_029822895.1 Maxillicosta whitleyi | reverse complement strand
CACTGAACGTACCTCTGTCTTTTTGTCTTGTCCTCTTTTCTTTACTTCAATGCAGTCGCTCTGTCACAGGGAATGTGGATTTGTTGTTGGTATTATTTGTGCTGTCACTGTTTATGATCTTTTGTCATGTCTTCCTTTCTATATCTTTCATTTAATAGGTCTTATTGGTTTTATTTCCTTGTGATTCTTCCCTTTTTATGCCTCGTTTACTCTGTTGTAGTCCAGTTACTATTACTATTATAATTATCACCTTAGTTATTATTGTTGATATTCTCTTGTGAGGATCTTTGCCATCTTTTTCTTCCTTTTTCTCACTTCACTTCACTCTTTCCTTCTCTTCTCTCTCTTTCTTCTCCTCCATCGAAATGTGGTTCAACAAAACTCATAATAAAAACAGTAG
This sequence comes from Maxillicosta whitleyi, assembly GCA_029822895.1. Lineage (NCBI taxonomy): Eukaryota > Metazoa > Chordata > Actinopteri > Perciformes > Neosebastidae > Maxillicosta > Maxillicosta whitleyi. Next base: position 18,352 of record JAPSES010104736.1, on the reverse strand, counting down.
AATATCAAGGGGAGCTTCATATACTGTAGTTTCCCCTGTTCAGCGCCAAAAGGCAGCCAGACGACCATTCTGCTGTTACGAAAAAAAAAAAAGAAGTGTATATATATATATATATATATATTTAGAATTCATTTATTTTCTGAACCACTTATTCCTCCGGAAGTTCATGGAAGAACTTGAGCCTATTCCGGGGTACACTCTGGACATGTGACCATTTCATCACAGGGCTGACATTAGTTCTTTTCCCACAAACATTTCCAGGAATCTTTATTTCCAGTAATTTATTTGCCTGGGTAAAATAATTCCTGGTAATCTGTGTGGTTTGTATTTTAACCACATTACATAGTTCTGGAAAAATGTGCCCAGATAATAGGTAATAGAAACTGTACTGCATCTATAGTTCAGTAGGTGGTGATAACTTTAAGTTTAAGGCTAAACAAGTGCAATAAAGTCATGAACGTTAACCAACGACAGCTTGTTGATCAGACTGTACCACAAATAAAATCATCTAATCTGCATGAAAAAGACACGTGTTCCACCAATCAGTGTTCTTCAACTTCAATTTGAATTTTTAGCATTGAGGAAAACTTTTTTCTTTTTTGCACTATAATTTTGGTGTAAACACGTAGAGGTTTATTTATATAAAGCCAAAACAACCGTTCTGTCTCACATTCATACTTATATTAACCTATTACAGTCTTGCACAGCTATTAATGTCTTCGGCAATTTTTCAGTTTTTATTTCCTATCACATATGCCTATTGCGCATTGAAATAAACATTGCGATTATACATAAAATTTACTTTGAAAAATATATTTTGCATGATTTTACCTGTGCAGTATCCACTGTCATGTCAGAAAAAAACAACTGGCAACAAAGTCGCGTGCACACAGTTCATCCAAAACCATTCTGGCTCTGTGTTTTCAATTGATGCCAAATACCTGCAACCACACCTATCCAACAATGGAAACCACATCAAAGAAAAATATGTACTACAGCCTTGACTACACTGGAACCATTATTCCTTCTGCAAAATGGAGGATGCTAAGTACTTTTTGGAACTTTTCAAGGGTAAAAAAAAATGCTATCACTTTATGAAACTAACAAATAGATCCGGCAGTACCATATGCCGTGCTCTGAAACAGATCTTAACTCTCATGTCAAATTATGACGAAGCAAGTCTTGCCTTGCAGTGTCTGAGTTTTATTTATCCCTCTCTTTATGATCTGCACTGACTGGTTCAAGTGCATGATAGCTACATACAGGAACATTACCCTGTTCAGACCTGACTTTGACAAGCGTTTAATTATTTTTTCCCCATTATGGACAGCTCTAAGTACACGACTTCATGACAAAGGGATACACCTACAAATGCATCTGGGGGGGGTTGTCATTTGTGATTCAAGGTCATCAATAGTGCAAGGTTTCATTTCCTGTTGGTGTTGTCCATCCATCCATCCATTTTCAGCCGCTTAGTCCCTTTCAGGGTCGCGGGGGGGGCTGGAGCCTATCCCAGCAACTATGGGCGGAAGGCGGGGTACACCCTGGATGAGCTGTTGGTGTTGTTGATGCAGCAAAACCTGTTCATGTTTAACAGGCTTGTATTTTTGCCAATGCACCATGTCACTTTTAACCCATAAAGACCCAAACATCCACTGGCAACTAAAACCATTTACTGATATAAAAAGTTATCAAAGTCATCAAATATGACCTATTTGGATGTTCAGAGGCTCTGTAGTTACCGTGGAAACACCATCATCTTCCATAACAGTGATTCGCCAGTAAAACCCACAATTTGATCACGACAGTGAATGGAGATGCTTGTTTTTATGCCCAGTAAATTATAGATTTTATTGAAAAAGTAAAGTTTTTCCTTCATGTTCTCTGATTTGATTCAATAACATTCAATTTTAATTTGTGCTTTTATGGACATCAATCATAATCTGTAAATTAAATATAGGAAAATACCTGATTTTCACTTAAGAATACAAAATACTGAGCATATTATTAGAATAAATGGTGATAAATAAATTTAAAAACATTAAACCTAAAGAAATAGTCATTTGTCACAAATGACGCACTGGGTATTTATACTGCAATAAAAAAAAAAAAAAAACAGTGGCTAAAAATAAAATTAAAAAACCCCACAAAATCTGAGGAAAAGGTGCTCAAAACACATGAAATATCGATCCATGCAGAATGCTGAATCTACAAATAAGCATGTCTACAGATGTATGAACACTTAACATAAGAAATTAAATGTTAAAACAAGATAGATTATCTAACACTTCTAAGTTGTTGTTTTTTATCTTGGTAAGAACCAAGTAATTTACAATATATGGGACACAGTGTTCTTGTCTTTTACTCAGTACACGAGGTAACATGAATCAGTACATCTTAAATGTCAACATTACAAAATTGAACATTCTGCTACTTTTGCATTTAATGGATTTCTTGCATAATTTCAGACTTAGTTTTCTATTTCTTCATTTGGAGAGATAAATAGGTGGAGTGTATTATGCACTCATGCAGAACTATACGTACAGGAGACTCCTTTTATGTCCACGCTGCTAAAAGAACATGGCCACATTCACATGTACAGTACAGTCTTGTAGTGGTACAGACCATATCGTGTACTGTGGGGGACTTACCTTAGCGACATGGCTTACATTCCTATAGTCATAGTTCTCTCTTAATTTCTTTGTGGGAATAACCCAGTCCCTCTTCTGCCGTCTCAGCTGTTGGACACTGTCTACACCAGGCTGCTGCAGAGAGAAGATGTACGTGTCACTTTAAGGATAATACAGAGAGTGGGCTTATACAGTCATGGACAAAATTATTAGACAATCAAAAGTCATCAAAAACAATAGTTATGCAATCAAGTCCTAACTCCTGTGTGTGTCATGTGACTAAAACAGACTGAAAAGAAAACATGGAATGTGTAAAAGCACTGTGTTTATCATTACAATGACATAGATAATGAAGTGATTTTGATTTTTATCAAGAAAACATGGAAAATGGATAGATATCACCTATAAAATTTAACTCTTATTTGTCTAAACAAATGTACCTTTAGTTGTACCAGGCATTACAATTAACAGGAAATTGAAGTAAACAAGGAGTGGTCTAATAATTTTCCCATGCCTGTATGTGATGGTATTGATTTGCAAAGCACACATAACTCTGTAGATGTCGCAGTCCATTCATCAGGCCTATAATACATAATTAATAAATAACAAAAAGACTGTGAGTCAGACAGTCAGGGTTGTTTTATGACTGTTACCCTTTTTTTTGACTGTAAACCCTTTTTTCCATCGTGTTTCACTATAACATATCTTAAATGGTTTTTGTACAGTCAGTCAGACAGATCACATCCCCTTCTTGGCAGAAGCAACAAAAGGTTAAGTATGAATCTCATGCCATAGATGAGGAAAACAACTTCTGCCTGAATAGGGTGTATTGTTGCTGGCTGAGAAACTGGTTTGCACAGTTTTTTTACTGCACATGAGACAGTGGCACCGAAATGAGTAGTGATGTGCAGGTGAATTATAGGAGTACACACACACCACGATGACACACTGATGCACAGTTGTACCTGAATGTGTCCATAGAATAACAGTTCATGAACGTATTTATATTTTGGATGAATGTGAAATGAACTCACTGTTTTACTGCCTGATGAATGAACTGTGAACTGGTTCATTCTAGTGTCTGTGAACAGTACATACTATCTATTCAACTTCGTACAATAGGGGCCAAATTTCTTTAGTGTTCCAGGTGAAACTCCAGCCAAACACACCATAGAGATCCCGTAATATTTAGAACAGGCGTGTCAAATCTGCAGCCAAATCCAGCCCACCAAAGGGTCCAGTCTGGCCCTTGTGATGACTTTGTGGAATGCTAAAATTAATCTTAGCAATCATTTTAATTCAAGGGCTAATTCAATATCAAGTGGGTCAAATACCACCATAATATCTAATAAATACTCACCACTCTGTGAACATTTTCATGTATTTACACCAAAACAAAGTATCATTTTCCAAAACATGTGAATAATGTGAGGAAATATGAACAACCTAAAATGTCTTATGTGCAGTTTTAACAATATCATTATCTGTTATTGAATGTTTTTCCACCGTGATCTATAAGTTATAAAGTACATGTGAAAATGATAAACTGAAGTATAATATTGTTAAAATTACACTTATTTTTTTTCAGTTTGTCCATATTATTCACATTGTTTTAAAGCATATTTTGCAGATGTAAACATTTTCATAATGTAATTTTACTTTTTTCACTCTAAAATAAAGAGTTTTATTTGAAGCTACCTCATTTACGTATTACAAGTAATTTTAATCAGTATTTAGAACAACATAAGCTACATTGATGTGGATGATTATGGAGGACACGGTTACTGTTTAATGTTTAATGATGACCTCAGATAAATGCAAAAAAAAAAAAAAAAAATTAAAAAATTTAAATCTTACTCTGAGCCATCTCAAAATTAAAAATAAAATATTTAAGCCAAAAATATGACCAAAATTGGGACCGAAAAATCTACCTTGGTGTCAGTGCATTTGATCGGGAAAACATGCCCTGAAATGGTGTTATATACCACTATAAATAAAGATACTGTGTTAAATGTGCCGATCCAAGTGGTTTTTCTAATCCAGACATATGGGTTTTTTGTGAATCAGCAGTCTCATTCCAGGTTTCATGTGTAACACGTCATGTCCACTCATATGCGTTACACACAGAACCAGCCCATTTAAACATATATAAATCATGAGTGATTTTGTAACAGTGCTCATTTTTGTGAAACACTTTACCTTGCACAATTAATTAAATTCCCATAGCAGAAAAATTTTAGCATATAATTTTTGTGTCCTTTTTTACAATGTTACATGTGGATTTTTGTATAAAAAATAATATAGAAATAATATAAAAATGTTTTATCTGAAAAATAGTTTCTCTTATTTGGGTAAATATCTATTTTTAAAATAGACTTAAAGTGCTTCATATTAGTCTACATCCGTGATCAGAAAACAAAAATTCCCCATGCACATTCATAGGAATTCGCGGCTGTTTTTTCTTTGGTAACTGACAAAGATGTTTTCGCTTTTGGGGAGGCGTCACTATGTCGTGCATCTATGACCTACTAGCCTATGTTTTGTTTGTCAAAAACAAAAGGAGGGTAATTAAATGATTTTATACTCGTGGGAGGAGAGGTTTATGCTTTTCTGAGAAGTTCACTGGAATTTTACAGTCATTCAGAAAGTGCAAATGCATGTTACAAACCAGTTACTAGACACGCAATAACCAGATTCATGAAAACAAAAAAAAAAAAAAAAAAAAAAAAACACAACAGGACAAACAGGTGAGTTGTATAATGTAGTGAGCTCTAATAAGTTGTTGTATATTTTAAATTAAAGATGACACTCACACTTTTGTACTGGCACACCTAATCACCATTTCTTCCTGCACCGCTGGTTGGATTTGATTTCTGAATTTTATGAGTTACAGTTCAACAGCAGGTCAGTGATTAATTCTGTATTGAAACACCATGTTTGTTTGGAAGGGAAAGCAGAGACAAGAGTTGAAACTTCAGAATAAAATCAGAGGGAATAACATGAGAATCTCCCTGCAGCTGTCTCCTCTCTGTCCAAAGGTGAAATATTAATATACAAGCCCTGACATTTGATGGTTAAACTATCAAATGCTTCCATATTAAGGTTACAGTAAAGGTGAAAGGTTGAAGTTGGAGTACATGCCTTCAAATCGGGTACAAATGTACTCTGGGACATATAGATGAAATCATTACTAGTATTACAAAGTGGCCAAAGGTCAAAGGGCAAGAATGTGAATGGTAGAACAGGAGGGATAGTGGATGCATCTGATTGAACTTCCACTTCCTGTTCTTATTTTCACGTATCTTTCATTCAATATAAAATATACCAAAAACACAGACATAGAGTTAAGTACAGGGTTCCTGCAGAATCTTAAAAATTTAGAATTTACAAATCTGCCTTTAATACATTTAAAACGTATTTAAAAGGTATTAAATCTGTTATGGTAGGTATTTTATGTTTTGTTGTCATAAATGTCTTCATGGTGTTGTGTTTGCATTTGTCTGGGATATGTCCAATGTGCAACGGAAGTAACATTAGTCTACTCACTTCCATCTGCTCCAACACGACAATCTATATTGAAATTAGAAACCAATTATGGTTAGCAGTGCTTCCCCCAGTGAGGAAGGGTCACCGAACATTCAGCCCAGCACACGTGCAGCTGTGAGTTTTTGTATGGTTGAGAATCAGGCTGTGAAATGGGCATTAAATCCTGTTGTAAATAGTCTTAAAGGAGTGATATTTTGCTTTTTTAAATGGAATTATATATTTTCAAACATCTCCCTGTGGTCTATATAAACTGTAAATGCTCTGCTTGGGTCCGAATTCTTCATTAATTCAACTCCACAGGTCCATCTTCAACACTATGAGCCACTTCAAACTCCGCCCCCTCCAGTTTGTTAACTGTGCTGCTCTGTCCTGTTCAACCAACAACTGAACATTTAGGTAATCGGCCAGAAGTTTGGACATATTTTCTGTATAAAATACAACTGTTGCTGATAAACAATTATGTCATACTCAGCGAAATCTGTGTCAAAAGTCTGAACCTTTTATGTCATTATGTAACAGGTTATAGATGCAATAAATTAAAGCAGGTTGTAGAAATAAACTCTACATCCAGACCCCGATTTCGCTTATAGGCCCATGACCATATGAACTATAAGGAATAAGCTGCTCAGAAAATGGATGGATGGTAATTTTAAAAGAATGCAATTACACACCACTTTATTTGTTCAAGCATGAGAAATGAAAATTAGGTCGATAGGACATGCCACAAACTGCAGCGTATGACTAAACCCTGGGTGTAATTACAGGCATGTCAACATAAATGCTAGAAAACAGACCTATATTTAGGAGTCAGACATTTTTTTTCAACATTTTCAAGAGCGTACAAAACGTAGTCTTTCAAAATACCTCCTACCCCCCTCCAAAAGAGTACACAAAATGTTGATAATATTATCTACCACTGATCCACTGACCCCTCTTCGCTGGTTAGATCTTTTGTACTCTTTTGGAGGGGGGGTTGAAAGAGTACGTTTTGTACGCTCTTGAAAATGTTGAAAAAAATGTCTGACCCCTTAACAAAAACGAACAGCTCAAAACCACCTCATTCTTTTTTATTGCCTCTGAAATGAGTTATTAGTTACTGAAAACCATCCAGACATTACAGGTATGTGGGCATGTTCATACTGCAGACATTAAGCTTATAAAACCTCAACTTTTCAATCATACAATCATCATCTTGTCTTTTTTTCTCGTCATCGTCATTTTTTTTTCATGACCGTGTGAACAGCACAAATCATATTTTTTCAGTTCTGATTCAGGTCACAGTCAGAGCAGAGTTTATGAAACTCAACTTACCTGAGGGGGGCCACTGGAGGTAGAGTCTGGGCCACATTAAGTATTCCACAAAAACGGGTTTCTTTATTTTACTCGCAGCTTGTAACATGCACTTTTTACACTGTTACAGTATATACGGACACACACGGGAGATCTTTCCTTTTATATGCCATATCACTTTACAATAAACTCACCTGACATCAAACCTAGTCATAATTATAATATTATAAATATAATTATACATATATCTGCACTTTACTGCTCATTTTACTCACAGTTACATTCTCACCTACTTTGGTCATCACAGTTTTGCTGCTGCCTTCATTACACTGTTCTTATGTTATAACTTATTATGTACATAAAAACTACCTTTATCAAACTAATTTTTGCTCTTACTGTATATATTGTATTGTATTATTTGGTTGTATTCTATTTTTTCCCCATTCTTGTCTGTCATGCTACTGTTACTATCCAATTTCCCAGTTTGGCATTAATAAAGTACATCTATTCTATTCTATTATGTTCTATTCTATTCTATTCTATTCTGTTCTATTCTATTCTATTGTATTCTATTCTTTTCTATTCTATTCTCACTCACCATATAGCTAGCTTCGACTGCTGCTTCATTCTCTTTTCTTGTTTTCTTGAATAAATCTTATTGCCCGAACAGACGTTTTTTCAGATTGGTGACCTGGTTCTTTGTGTCATCTCCCTGGTATTTCATAAACTCCTCAGCATGTATAGTTAGGTTATACACCACAACTTTCTCTGTGTATATGAAGCACGTAGGGGTTCATTTACTTGTAAGTATTTCCATCATGTATATTAGCACTTTAACTGAATCGAATGGTCTGAATGCTTCTAACTTCTCTGCTTTTGTGCATTTTCAGTTTAACATTTTGATCCATTCACACTGGAATATAACATCAGCCAAAGGCAATGTGAACGGTTTAAAGGTTTAAAGACAACACTATTATTATTGTGATCACTCATCTACATATAAAAAAGAAGACGAGAATGTAGCATATTAAAGAGTGAGTCATATTTTCATTCATGGACAAAATTCTGTGGTGAACTGGCAGTGATGACTGGTGGTTCACCCATTATGGGATTAGCACCCATTGGTGTTACTCCACATCAGATAATGTGGTTGCATTTGACTGAGTCTGTTCGTTACCGAAGTAGTCTGAATGGGAGCAGAGCCAGCCTGAACTTGCACCTCAGGCAGATGTGTTTGATTCTCAGGCAGTCACAGACCTGCTGTTCATATTTTCATGTACATTTTCACGTACATTTATAATTAGTTCTAAGAAATATATACGTCACTGAGCCATGGAATTGGGGTAGATCTTGTTATAGAGACACGTTGCTGAATCACATACATAACAATTAACTCCTTGAAGAAATGGCACTGATGGAGAAAAATTTCCTCTGTTGGAATAAGATCATGAGCAGCTTAAATTCCAGGTACAAATACATCTTAAAGGTGCTGTTTGTACTTTAAAATAAATAAATAAATAAAATCAAAATGATCTGTTAAATTGAGATGTAACCGTATTGTATTGCAAAGATATTTACTGAGCTTTGAGTCTGACCTGATAATAGCCTTTTGTAATAATTAATCAATAACTGTATGTGATTTATGTTATAGAAAACCTTAGAGTCTATATGTTATTGACTGGTTTAGGAGCAGAATATGTGCTTAATATATTTAATGAAAATACAACCAGTAGGACTGTCGGATGGACTCAAGTCAGTTTTTGTCACTTTGTGCATGAAAGAGAGTTATAAATTAACTTTTTTATTATTTTACTTAATGTTTGTTACACATCCATTGCGGTTTATTTTTATTTTCTTTATTTCTTCTTTAATGTTATTCTATGTACACGTGTTAATTTTATCGCTTGATTATGAATATTGTAATAATATACCAGAGGTGTCTTGGAGATAAAACATGTTTACTCTCCCAGCCCTTTCTGTGATTATCGCATTTTGTATTAAAATTAAGTTAAAAAACATTGAGCTGCTGCATTGTTTTTTTCCTACACATTAGTTCTGAAATCTCCACCCTCTGACTGGTATTATTGAGATTTCAGTTATTTCACGTATACATTATTATTGCTACTGTATGGCCGTATATTGAAACTGACTAATGTGAGTCATTCACATGGCAACGCCACATCATGTTAGACCTCGGTGTCAGAATGATCCCATTCAACTAAAGGTGGAAAAAAACAATTTGATTTCTCAGTTTGTACATCATTTAAAATGTACGATGTTTACACACAATCATGAAGTTCCACCCGACAAGCAGTTATACCACATGCTTTCCTCGGGGAATCCTGGCCTGTCACCAGAATAAACAGACATTACATTTTATGTTTGTGTGTATTCCCAGACTATCATTTCAGTTAATATTCAAACATGCGGGTGGTGGCTGAGCCAAAGGTGTGATCCTTAGGCGCCATGCAAAATTTTTGTTTTGGGTTGGTAAAAAAAAAGAAAAAAAGGCAGGAAGCATGATTTGTTTTTGTTTTTTTAAAGCAAGTCAGCTACACTGTGTTCTATAAATGGAAAGTATGTTTTACTACTCATTATATTGTATTATTCATTTTAATTATTCAGCTTATTACTCAATCACTCTTATTACTCATTGCGGGGTGCTGACCAGCGACTCGTCAGTACAACTGTATCTGTATTCCCATGTTTGTCTGTGTTTTTAATGTTTATCTTGATCAGTTGTAACTGGAATGTAATTTATTTGCTCTTGTGCAATGAAAATAAATAAATCATTCATTCATTTATTCATATGTCATGGTATGTTTGTCATGATTACCTGTTAAATGGATGTAAATGCAAAACCTAAAGCAAATAATTAATGAAAAAAAAGTGTGATCACTTTTAAAACTTTCCACTGGAAAAAAAAAAAAAAATTGTAAAAGATGGAACAATACAGTGAACCACCCGTTCAAGTAAACAAGTGAGGTATGTAATAAGATTTACTTTTTGCTAATTTGATAACATTATTTGTACATATTATCCACAGACTGTCATTAAAACTATCATCTATTAACTGTTATAATGCAAAACTGGAACTGCTTTTTGTGTAAATATCCCATTCACAAAGTAAGGATTATTTTTCTATTGTGTGAAAAATACCTTTGAGGAGGTAAATGTGCTCCAAATAGTGAACCTACACTGAGTCTGTGCATGTATTTCACCATTTATCCATTTATCACAACCAGTATCTGGGACCAACCTTTTATCTTCTTTTCTACCTTGTACAATAATTTGCTCCAAATTTTTGCATTTTTACAAAAACAAGAGAAATCAATGTACACTATTGCCCATAAAGTTAGAATAATTTAGTTTGAAAATATATGTCTATTTTTTTTTTTTTTAATTCCTGTTTCTACACACCAGTAATCATCTTTGATCTGGTGTGAATCCCAATTACACTTTGTTTTTTTGAAGAATCACATTGTCATAATGACTTCAGAATGAAGAGATCGAAATATTTATTCCATCTTTATGGGCAACAGTGTAATTATAGCACACACGGTATAGTAATAGTTATTGAAGGAATATGTAAAAAATCTCACTGTCTTGATTTGATTATTATCTCTATATATCATATATCTGTCCATAATACACCAGAACAGACTGAGAAAAAAAATCCCCCAAAAAGTCCAGCTCAGAGCAAAACATTTAAACCAGTTTTTCTTTTCACTCATATAAATGAGATGCTTTTGACATATTTTATAATGCAATAAAGCAATAATGATGTTATTGGGAACAAAATGATCAACTGAGTCCTAAAAATTTGAAATGACAGACTAAAACACGTGTCAAAAATCACAAAAAGTATTTCACTCCATTCAACGGTGGCATGTCGTACTGTTTTTTTTTCCCTTCAGTAATGATATGTTTAGGACAGATTCACTGCCAGACATCTACAGACCTGTCGTTGAAATATCACACATACCTGGCTCCCTCTCATCTTATTTTAATATACGCTTCTGTGGGATGTTTGAGCTGCTGAAAACCACATGTGAGAGCTGGTCATAGGGTTCTGTACGAGAACATAGATTCTCCTCATATTGCTAAACACACCTCATACATAATACAGATAACACTGCTTAACACTCACCACAACACACAGGTGAAGAAGTAAAACAACCAGCAGACCCTCCATGCCCGTTCTGAAGCAGCTCTCAGGGATCTCTGGGTAAATGTGGCGTTCTTCTACCAAGCAGAATGTGATGCATTTACGTTCTCGGCTGCCAACATGCCCTCAGAACATAGAGTCGCTCCCCTTAAATTACCTTTTCTTCTGTCTCCTGTCTGCTCCTCCCTGCTCACTTATTATCTTTCACCCCATGCCACCACGTGAACCTTCCTCCTCACAGACTCCTCCCACTGCACACATCATCAAAAACATACCATGGGACATTTGATCACATTACAAATGCCTCACAATTTAGTAGTGCTGACGCTTCCTCTTTCTAGAACTGCACACTAGTGTAATACACCCTGCTGTGTTACATTCTACAAATACCAAATAGTTAGAGTGAATTAAAAAAAATGGTATAAAACATACTTCTGGTTCTTGGTTCTGATTGGCTGAGTCACAGGTGAAGGTTTGGAAGAATTCCATAGAAGTCCACACCTGTACATACATGCCTTATGGTGCATTTATTGTCATTTATGACTATGGTTTTACTTTGTTAATACTGGGGTTTTAGTGTGATTTTATTGTATTTCAACAGACGATGAATTGATTATCTTATCTTAACTAACCTATCTTATTACCTTACCTATCTTATCTGAACTTAACTAGCTTTTATTATCTTAACTTATCTATCTTAACTTACCTATCTTATCTCAACTTACCTATTTGATCTCACAGTAACTCTTACTGGCACCAAAACTGCAACAATAGAACAGACAGTACCACCTTTCTCACAATTTCCGTATTTTGCACCGGAAAGCAATATTGCGAATCCATGGCCTTGTCCCGCCTTCCTTACCTCTGATTGGATGGAACAGCTCCCCCTATTGGTAAAGGATGGAACAGCTCTCCTCCTATTGGTCGTCATTTGACAGGGAAGACTCCGTGGAGACCGACACATTAGGCTGGCGAGTCACACGAAAAAAAAAAAAAAGAAAAAAAAAAAAAAGCAGCACAGGCACATAACATTTCTTAGGGTTAGGGTTTGGGTTACGGTTAGGAGCAATAGGAGAAGAGCTGTTCCATCCAATCAGAGGTCCTTGGATTCGCAATATCGCCACCGGAAATATGCAATTGTTGTGGAAACCTATTTCCTCCCCAGTATGCCGGTAACCAGGTAAACGAGAAAGATCAAGCAAGAGTTGTTGTAGCGTACCGGGCTGTTCTTGTAATGCCAAAAAAACAGCCTTATTTATCTTTCCACTCCTTCCCTGCTAACGAAGAAATAAGACAAAAATGGGTTCAAGCTATTCGACGGGATGAAGGACCAACTTTTCCAGTTAAAACGGGGAGTACTCACGTCTGCAGCAGACACTTCACACCAGATACGTCTTGTGGATCACCGTTCACCGCTTGAAACCACAGTCTGGCCCAAGCCTCTTTCCTTGGAACGAGTACATCTCTAAAGAAAAAAGGGAGTCGGTGTATAATCGGTGCCATAACCGACAGCTGTTAACGTCGGTAGGAGAGGAGAGGAAAGACATCGCAAAGAAAGCTTTGAAACTGGACCATGATTGTGCGACGCCGCCGCCCGCTGGTAAGAAACCCCCCCTCCTTAAATGTTAACTTTATGTCCCATTGTAAAGTGGTGTTTTGTTTTCTTCAATCGCTTGCCAGAGAAAAAAAGTTAACTGATGATGACAACATTAAGCTAACGTTAGCATTAGCATAGTGTCGCGAGCACACAAGACGTTCACTTGGACCAACGGCAGACAGTGAATGTCATATTGTTTGTAACATTACGACCAAGACTGTTATATTGCTTTAATAAAGTTGTACATGTCCTATGTATACATAACCCTATAGCCCTAGCCATAGGTCTTAAGAATTTGTTAGCCTGGTTGCTCTCTAACGTTAGCTACGTTACTTACCTTGAAAGTTATGGACAAACTCTATGTGGAAAAACGTATATCCTTTGTCCAGTTTGTTCCTCTTTGTGATTGAGTTTTCCTCCACTATTCTTGTCACGTCTTCAAAAGTCATCTTTGGCAAACCCGTGAGGGAAGTTGTGTAGACTTTCTATTTTTTTTTTTTTATTTACCCGGCTTCCCGGCTTGTTGCGTTGACATTAGACAGGAAGTCTGCATACCCTGCGATTGCGTATTACCATTTTTTTCACCACACAATTGCTCACTCGCTTATTGTGCCAAAGCCACACATTAGCCAAATAACACTCAACACCTGAGATAAACATCTCAGATTTATGTCAAGATGAAACTCAAAATCTACCAAGACAAACACTCACACATGCACTGGCTTAGTATATCTTTCAAAGCAGCAACAAAACACCAGTGTGATTTACATAAAACTATACTGACTGTGACATGTTTTGTAATTCTTTTTTTTTTTTTTTTTTTTTAAATTTTTTTCTCTTCTCATACTGGCTTCTGTAAAATATTTTTCCCATTCAGTTTCATCTAATCAAATTTTTTGAATAAAAAAATAGCAAAGCTGGATGCTACCTTTGGTTCCGGTCTGGTCACGTCATCTACAGTACAATTTCATCCATGCATTTGTTTAAGAATTCACTTTCAGCACGTGTACAATCAGCAGAAACTGTAAAGCACTTCAAACAATCTCATGTTTAATGCTGACATACACATAAATGTTTATATTCAGTCCAGTCTTTAAAAATATTTCTTACTTATTGACTGAAGACGTTCATTCTTGGTCCGATAAAGATTTGTCTGATAGTGTATGATTACGTTCTATGTTTCTGTGTTTATTTTATGGAACTTAGCCAGAAATATGCACTAAATGTTTTCTAAAAACAATAAGCCCTTTACAGTGACCTTAGAAGAGCAAAGGAATGTTGTTAAAGCATGATGTGACTTGGAGTACTCAAACCCCCCTAAGCACTAGGGGCGTACTGTCAGTATTAAAAGGTCAAAAACTATTTTATTGTGAAACCATTAAACACACATACAATATTTCCTCAAATAACCTGGGTCTTTATTTATCACAGCTGCAGAGGGTACCTGGACTTTATTATCCTGCCCTCAGAAGGGGAGGCAAGGGGGTATTGTTTTTGTTTCCAGGTCCTTTGTTTGTTTTTTTTAACATTAGGCTATAGCAGCAAAACTATTGAATTCATACCAAATTGGGTTTATGGATTGCCGGTGACTCAGAATAAATCTGATTACATTTTGGGAACAATAGGTCAAAGTTCAAATTTTGTATGAATTTTCCTCCCATTTTCATATAATGTCCTACAATATTTAAAATGTAGCTGCAAAACTATCAGTTGAATTCATACCAAATTAGGTTTATACATTGATTGAATAAAATTGTCAGTGACTCAGGATAGATCTCATTACACTTGAGGAAAAATTTGTTTTTTTTAATTAATTTTTAATACCTTTTTTTTCTTCTTTTACTTAGAATGGGCAGAATTTCAAATGTCTGAAGCAGCGAAACTGTTGGATGACTTCATATCAATAATCTAGCTCAGTGTTTCCCAACCAGTGTGCCGTGGCACATTCGTGTGCCGTGAGAAGTCATCAGGTGTGCTGTGGAAAATTATTGAATTTCACCTGATTAGTTCTGTAAGCAAACAGTGTGATAAAGATACGACTGCACACACCAATGATCTAGTCTGTAACAACAGTCTCCTGCTTCTGTTTGATAATAAAAATAAAAGTGAACTGGTTCTGATGTGGTGGGTTCTATTGATAAAACCCCCTCAGTAGTGATGCATGGATTAGTGAGTTACCCATGAACCCCAGGTATGGGGTTGGGGCAGGAGGGATATGCATCCCATAATATACAACGGACTTGAATCTGGGGGCTCAGTCTGAGAGATTACTGGTGCACCCCTCTGGGCTTTATGGTACAATTGAATAAATATAATTTTTGTGACATTTTTGGTTGGTGGTCTGCCTTGTGATTTTTCTAATGTCAAATATGTGCCGTGGCACAAAATAGGTTGGGAAACACTGATCTAGCTTCAGTGCTCTTACAAATATTTGTAGCAGAGCTCTCAGATATCAGCTTTGTCAGGACAAGATCAAAAAGTGAGAAAAGGGAAATAAGATTCAAGTTTATATATACTCAGTCCAGTGACCTGGCATCAGTAGAATTCTAAATTGTTCTAAACTGTTAATGATACATAATGTGTTCTAATGGAACATTAGCTGAAGTGTCTCCTTATTTTATTTTTCTTTTAAGCACAAATGGTTAATGAAACAAATTACAGAAATAACACAGTAACACACAGTAGAAATATCCAGATAACTGACAAATTTGTTAAATGCTTAGATTTGTGCCAGTGAAATGGTCAGTGGTTACTGCTACATTATTATATTTAATATGTTGTATTGATGTTACTGTTGTGAGAGTGAGTACAAATGAAGTACTTTAGATACTATTGGGTTTAGTAGTTAGGCTGCTTTCCACCATTACACCACAATATGCTCCATAAACAGCACAAACTAAACATTGTGACAATCTCAGTGGCAGTGTTTTGTCTTTCTTTTATTGAGGAGTTAATATGTTAACTTGTCACAAATGTAGTCTTTATTTTTATGTTAGAGGTTTCAATGAAATATGTTGACTTTTAACCATGTTAACTGTTATAGTATACATTATCATATTACTTAAAATTCATGATTATACATTGATGTATATGACACTAACAAAAATTAACAGATGTATATTGACAAACAACCTTTTTATTTTTAGGTTTGATTTTTCAATAAAATATATTCAGTCTGACAATTGACTAAATCCCAAGTGGCCACGCTCACAGAGGCTGAAAAAAACACCAACAACAAACATGTTATGAATTTATATTTATTAGTGAAAGGTATAGGCTATTTGTCGTACTATGTAACAGAAACATTTTGTGACAAGTTAACATGAAAGAAACACCGACTAAACTGTCAGCTACATTTTAGTTTTTAATCACCACTGACCATGTAATGCTAAAAAATAAAAATGATCATGTAATGAATGATGTAATAATGATGATAAAAAAAAAGAAGATAAACCCATAGATATATGACCACTTTATCTCAGTTAACACAGTATGTGACAGGAACCTGAAGTTTCCAATGCAATTTCTTATTCTGGACCCAGCTTGTAATTCACTGTAAATTTTACAGTGCAGTAGTTACAATGCCACATTCTGAAATCTGGCATGATACCCCATTATTTTGGGTCTGAGTAACAAATATTCTGGAACCAGAGACTTCTTGTAACAGTAAGCTTAGTAAGCTCCGTTCATCAAACACCTGACAGAGGTTGTCTAAGCCAGATTGTGCAACAATAACAAAAGTACGTTATCATGTCCGATATCTTCTGAAATGCAAGTCTCACAAGAAAAACAGGAGGAAAAAAAGGATTTTGTGGGCTCAGATAAATTTTCCCAGAAACCATAAACCACATCCTTTTGAGTGAAAAAATATATGCAGCTTCATTGAACACAGTCCAAGTCTTATTACCGGTGAGTGATGTATCTGTAGTAAAATTAACAATGTTTAAAGCATATCCTTAATGCCTCACATCGGAAGTAATTTAATGCAAGGGTACAAGTCTACTCTTGAAGGTTTTCAAGCCATATGTCAAAGCTGTTTGCCACCTGCCACCTGCAGCTATAGGCCTATTCATAAATACTATTCATGGCAAATCACTTTTATTTCATTCACTGGTTTTAATTCCAAGTGCTTTTTTTCCTCTTTTTTTTTTCATAATGGCAAAGTGAACATGACCCAAACACCTGTATCCACATTTTTGGGACAATACACAAGGTTGTGATTTTGATAGGTGTGGTAAAATTAGCGAAAAAAAAAAAAAAAGTTAGAATAGAGAATAATAATAATAGAGAATAGAGAATAATAAGATAATTGGCATGAAAATGTTACTAACCACATCCCTGACACGAAGCTACAGATAGGGCCAGTTGTTTTTTTTTTTTTTGTTTTTTTGCATTTATTGAGTTAAAAGGCAACATGTTCCAGTTTCTGTGTTCAACATTGGCCTGAAACCAACGTGAATCACTTCAGTTTCATCCATGACTCAAATGTAACAAATACGCTCAACCTTAAAATGCATCACTGGTGACCTGGTACACACTGCAAAAAAACCCTGTACAAAAACAAAAAGATAAACTCATTATTGGTTAACATGGCTTATTTCAAGTAAAATTATCTGCCAGTGGAGTAAGAAAATTACACATATGAAGTTTATCTTAAGGATGGTGCAGTAGATGATACTCATGCCTCACAGCAAGAAGAAGGTTGTGGGTTCAATTCCGACACCAGTCGATGGTGTGTTCTGTGTGGAGTTTGCTTATGTAGTCTGGCGTCCTGCCACTATCTGATAGATTAATCAGTTTATCTAAATTTTCCATAAGTGTGAGTGATTGTTTGTCTCTGTATGTTCAGACCTGTGATGAACTGGTCACATGTCCAGGGTGAACCCCGCCTTCACCCTTAAGTAGCTGGGATACGCTCCAGCGACCCCCGTGACCCTAGTGAGGATAAAGCAGGTTCAAAAATGAATGAATGAAGGTTTCTTAAAATAAGACAATGTTTTCTAAGTATTATAGACTGCTAAAATTAAAATAGAATATTAAAATAACCAGAATACACTTGTTTTAATTCTTAGTGAGTTTTTTTTTTTTTTTTTTTAACTATGGTGTGTGTATGCTGTGTAT
>JAPSES010104729.1:0-18752 GCA_029822895.1 Maxillicosta whitleyi | reverse complement strand
GCAGCTCCTTTTGGCAGTGACAATATCACCTGCCGGAGGTGCGCAGGGGAACGGCGAGGTGAGAGCCGAGACCCCCGGCCCCGACTGCGGCGTGCTCCGTCTGAGTGTTCCGAGGCGGCGGTAGTCGGAGGGGGCGTGAACCCGGTGCGACTCCCGGACGGATGGACGCGCAGCACCCTCCAACTAGAGAGAGCGCTGCCCGCGCAGCTTTTTCTTCCCTGGGCAAAGTGGGTTTTTTTTTCGGGAGAGGGACCCAGTCGATGACGACGAGTGCGCCGGCCAGGCACACCCTCTCCCTTCCACCGCGGACTCCCGGGTGCTCTGGGAGACGCGGCCTGAGCATGCGTGCTCCCTCGGCGGACGAGATGGCTGGCCCCGCGGCTTTCACCCCGAAAAATTGATTTCGTGCCTTGTGAATTGATACCGCAAAATTTTTATGGAATCGATCTAAAATCGATTAAATCGATTTTTTTTACCCAGCCCTAGTGTTGACATAACATAATTTAAAGGTAATACAATGATTTTATTGTGATTAGTTTGACTTGCTACATAATAACCCTCCCTGTTCTCTTCTCAGTCGTCCATGGGCTCCAGTTCCTCCTCTGCTTCTGCAGCTGCCCCGACCCCATTCCAGTCTGCTGGTTCATATGGCCTTTTCAACCGGGCTCCAGTTCCTGCCTACAACCAGTTCAGCACCGCCCCTTTGGTTTCCCCTCAGTTTGGGCCTGTTGGTGTCGGTAAGAACAGATGAATTATGAAAGCAAGATGTTACATTTTGGTCTGGCTGTAAAGTAATCTCAGTTGGACATGATATCCAAGGGTTCCAGGTTTATCCATGGATCTTGTACCAGATAATGCATGCCACCAAAACTGAGGGGGTATTGAGAAAAGGCATTAAGCTGACATTAAAAAGCAGAGGCTTCCATTGTCCTCCGCTGCATGTACTTAAGTCAGTGAGGTGCAGATGTGGTTATCAGCAAGGCTGTGCCAATCAGAGTCTTGATTTAATTGGACATCTTGTGACACATGAGAATATTGCAAAATTAGGTACAGAGTGGTGTACTTAATATGCTTATATTTATTTATAAAATGAAATATTTGGTTGGAGGAAAAAAAAAAGATGGATTTGCCATTTCTCACTATGTAAGCTTTAAATAATCTAAACTGTCCTGACTGAGATGTGTATAAGAATGATTCTTTAAATCAGTCAAAAGGGGAAAATGGTTGAACTATTTCATAAGCATTGTTATTATTGGGTCCAGCAATGGAAATTAAGCCGATGATTGATGTCTGAAATGGAACATGTCAATGAGAAGACCATGCACCAATCTGCTGAATAGTTTAGTTGTGATGATCTTGGTGTGACATTTTTATTGTTCAGGTGGTGCTGTAAGTTGGCAGAGCTCTGGATCTCACACATAGTCTACCTTATTTTACATCAGTGTCCACATCAGCGTGTCCATCGGTACACAGGGCTACACGGTGCATTTGAAGGAACCAGAGGGTGTTGTTGCCTTCAATACTCTATTCCTGCTATTCCTCCCCATACAGGACGGTCAGTACCCTCCTTTGTGAGTGACACGAGCGCAGCCGCTACCCAGACTCAGAACAGTGCAATTGGTTCTGCTCTCCCCTCTGACTCGCAGTCTCTGGGTACCCTTGTAACCGAAGGTAAAATCTTGTAGAAAGCAGGTTGACCAGGAATCACTGATTTGTGTGTGTTCACCACACTGAGTGGTACTAAATTTCTGTCTCAATCACATGCACAAGGGCGACGTCTTTGAACAAATAACAAACTTCAACAATTTCACTTAGAAGAAAATTCAAAACTTCAAAAAGTTCCTTTGACTAACAGTTTTATTTATTTTTAAATACATTTTGACTTTTGTTTCTGCGTCTTTGTAGGGTCAGTTATATTTTCAGTCTTGAGTCTGATCCTGTTGATTACATTTCTGTTCTGATTTCTATTAAAACAATTATAAGCTAAATTTGTTTACATGAGGGGGGGGGGGGTAGGGTGGTTCTCTTAATTTGCCATTTGTTTATTCTGTTTAACAGACAAATGTAAATTCATCTAACTTGTGTGAATCTTACCATATTTGGAGCAGTCTGGGGGACTGCAACATATGGAACACAGAGTTTTCCTTTTTAAATCCTATGTAAATATTTCATACTGTGCTGATGAACTGCATAAGATGTGTTTGGTGTGACATTAGGTTTGTGTAGTAATTCCTGGCAATAAATCTCAATTCAATGGACATCTCAATGCAGTTTACTCGGTAGTATGACTGAAGTACACAAGAGAAGAATAGAAAAATTAACGTTTTATCAAATCAGCTGTTCTCAGAGTCATTTGCAATTATGAAGCAGTTCCTGAGTCACTACTGTAGCTGAAATTTTTGAGACTATACCTGTCCTAATGTATTTAACAATTTGTGATAGACAATGACTTTTAGACTTGTCTGAGATTAATCTTCAGGAATTCATCTGGTGTCAAATGTTCATTAATAAATACAAGATTTCCTCCTGCATGATTATAACAGTAACCTGCATGCTTAGTGCAATCATCTGAGACCTTAGACTGTAAAATTTGAAACTGTTTTTGGACAACTTTGTCTATTTTAAAGTTCATCACTTATGTTGTGAACCTTGACTGATAAGTACTGTTTTTTTTTTTTCCTTTCATACAGCATGTCTGACATGTTTGATGCTGTGTTGGTGCAGTTGATGCTGACTAATGATTGTTCTGGTTTGGAGCTGTTCTAAACCATTGAACCCGCCTCTGTCCTCATTTTCTCCCAGGCCGCAGCAGCCCTAGCCTGGACCCCTTACGGAAGAGTCCCACTCTAGAGCAGGTGATGCAAACGGCCCCGTCTGCCCCGACCGCCGCCACCACAGCTCCGGCTCCTGGCCTGGGACGCAGGAGTCCTGCCCACGGTCGCACAGCCCCTTCAAGCACCGGTCAAGGAAGCCAGAAGACCCAGCACCAGGATGGAGCGGACGCCAGGAGGGGTGAGACTGTCAGAGGGGGCCGCAGCAGCCAGGGCTGGCCTGCACCTCGAACCATCTCCGCCTCTCACATCAGTGCTGTAGATAGGGCTACCACTGCAGGGTTTACCCACTCTATCTTTAGCCACTCAGGTGAGACCTCGGGCCAGAATACAGCACAGTTCTTTGTAGTAATTGTGCTGTGATACAGTAAAGAATCATTTCCATACTGTGATTTGTTAACATTTTGTTCCAGAGGTCCCACATTTGAAACCGTTGTGCCTATGTCTGAAGGTAGGAGACTAGTGTCACTGCTGATACAGGACAGGGCTGCTCTCTCATGACTGTTGTATTGAAAAGACTCTGCAATTCCAGGCACAGATGTCCCGAAAGTCCCCAAACCAGAGTCTGAACAGGCGCGAGGTGAAGGCAGGGATGCCAGTAAACGTTCCACAGGTTAAACCCCCACCTCACCCGCCCCCTGCTCTGTGACCCATCCTCAGCAGCCTAGAGCCATGCCCATTCAGACTCTGCATGCCTTTCAAACTTTCCTTTTGGACAGTGGAGCCCATTCACTCATCTACAAATACTTTATCCTGTTCATCCCTCTTTGACATGTTTTTTTTGTATGTGTGTGTGCACAGATTGACATGCTGTTCATGTCAATGGACTCAAGGCGATATGAGATGTTTCTTTGTTTTCAGACAGTGTTTTCATTCGCAGTGAATATCAGATAATGCTGCCTGTGGTGTGGTGCTGCCGTTGATTAGTACTGTATGGTTTCCTGCATTTACTCCATGTTTGACATGTGACAGATATTTAGCTAACATCTGAGGCCAAGCTGTAATTTCATGGCACTTGGCTCTTTGCTAATTTGTTTATAAGGTTAGTTTGGATTTTTTAAAGTATGGTTGTATGAGGCACTCATCATGTAGATGGTGGCCAGGTTGGAGATGACAGAAATACTGGCACAAGTTACTCACCCCAAAAATACCTCCCTTGAAATGTGTATTGAACCGTTACCATTTCTAGATAATTATTTTTATGGTAGAAATGGACACCAGACTTCTTTGGCTAACACAGCTACTTTATCTTCCAGAATTTGGGAGTTGTTTGTCTCCTGCTGCCTTGTTCTATTGCCTTGTTGTGTATTTTATATCTTAACTAACATTAAAAAACAAAATTACACAATAATTAACTGATCGAGGCAATGATAGAGCAGCAAGTCTTCTGTGAAATAAAATTGCTTTTTTTTTTTTTTTTTTAAAGAAGTATAGGTGCTTAAAAGTTGTATAACTTCTTCAGTTTCATGTGTCTTTCTCCAAACCAATGGTACTTCTACATGGAATGTCTACTTCAGATACCTCGTATAACACCACTTTAAAAAAAAACGAAGTAACCCTTAAACAGACCAAGAAGTCTTCTATCATAGTGGATGTGCGCATTGTTTACTACCTCATGTGTGGCCTGCCCTTAATTTTATTCACATGTATTTTTGTTGTGCACTCCAGTCTAAAACCGGTTTTTACACAGTCAACTAAAAATCTGTTCTTCATTCTGTGCTTCAGGAGCTGCTGGTGCTCCGGCAAACCGACGCGGGCGAGGGGGCGGCCACCGTGGCAGAGGGCGATTCAACGTACGTCGAGATGGCCCCATGAAGTTCGAGAAGGACTTCGACTTTGAGAGCGCCAATGCCCAGTTCAACAAGGAGGAGATCGACAGAGAGTTTCAGAGCAAGCTGAAGCTAAAGGGTGTGTATGATACTGATGTACCTCGTGGTGTGAATGTGAGTTTCTCTCTCAACACTGAAGTGTGACTCGGACCCTCTGTTTACCACTTAGACGAGAAGACTGAGAAGCCAGAGAAAGCAGTGAATGGAGAGGACAAGGGAGACTCTGGTGTTGAAACTCAGAACAGTGAGGGCAACGCGGAAGAGGAGTGTGACCCTCTTGGTCCAAACTGCTACTACGACAAGTCCAAGTCTTTCTTTGACAACATTTCATGTGACGATACCAGGTGATATACAATTCAATCTAATTCACAGTCACTATGTGCCAAATCTTTTTACCATATGC
The DNA here is from genome assembly GCA_029822895.1 of Maxillicosta whitleyi. NCBI lineage: Eukaryota > Metazoa > Chordata > Actinopteri > Perciformes > Neosebastidae > Maxillicosta > Maxillicosta whitleyi. The sequence goes on along the minus strand of JAPSES010104729.1, from coordinate 13,689 downwards.
TGCATTCACTGAAAATTGTCATTATTTCTTTTAACCAGTTGTGTTAATTTTTTTTTTTTTCCTTTTTCACCAGGAAAGCAAATGAGAAGTCTGGAGCTTCAGGTTTTCCAAGGTAAATGTTTAAGAATATGATGATGGCACATAACACACAGAGTCTGGTCTTATTTCAGGTTTGAGCCACTTCATATTTGTGGTCCTTAATAAAATGTAAGATCAGATGTTTAGAAACTATTAGTCGAATCATTCATATCTAAATTCATACAAATTTTGTATCACTCAGTAACATTTGCCATGTAGTGTGTCCTGTAGAGATACTCAGAGCACTGAATCCAAATTGAGCACTACAACATGCAGGGAGAAAGTAGCCAATAATTGTTGAGGTATCTCTTTAACACCAGGAGGATGTGATGTATGTTAACCTCGGTGCATATGTGCAGTAACTTTGTTCATGCACTTTGTGATAAATGGCAAAAAGATGGTTTTCACTAGAGGGTGAGTGTGTCTGTAAACACTACACTGTTTCATCATATCGGTTTTTTCCTCTGCAGGGAGCGGAGGCAGACCTGGGCAGAGGAGAGGCGGATGAACGCTGAAACATTTGGCATCCCTCTGCGTCAGAGCCGAGGTCGCGGAGGGTACCGTGGCCGTGGCGGTATGGGCTTCCGTGGAGGTCGGGGTCGTCCAGCAAGCCGAGGGTCCTTTGGCCCACCACAGGGGGGCAGTGGAGGCGGCTTTCGGGGTGGATACAGAGGAAATCAGGCTGGACGGGAGTTTGCTGACCTATCTGCATACAGGGTAAATTACTCATTTCATGCTATTTATATGTTTGAACTGCTTGAATTTCAGGCCAAAATTCTTACATTCTGCACATTTCAGCTGGTGTTTGAAAGGAAATGTATCAATTCCAAGCACATGCTGAAGGAAATGAGCTTACATTTTATACACAAAAACTTTATGCAGTTTAAGCTGTTGACCTTTGTCCTAAAGCTGCCTAATGAGATGGTATTTTTGATAATATCTGAGTTGATTTGAGTTTATTTCTGCACATAAATACACCCATGTATTAATGAGTGTTTTGTTTTTGTTTGTTTGTTTTTTGTCATGTTTTGTTTGTTTTCAGAAGGACAACAAAGTGGCTGCATAGTCCCAATGGGAGGAAGGTTCTACAGAAAGGTGCAACTTTGTCACGCTTAAAAAAACGGGAAAACAAGAGTTTTGGTTGCAACTTTTTGAATTAAAAGAATGAAGATTATGTACTAGTTGTATATTTGTCACCAGCACTGGGGTAGACTGCTTGAATGCAACTTATTTTCCATATCTTTCAAGGGTGGAAACAACAACGCAGAAAAATATACAAAATGTTGAGATCTCTACAAAATTATTTGCCGGTGGTTGGAATAATTTTGTATACATTTCAAGACAGAAGTTGGTAATGTTTTGTTGGATGAATTCTCTCCCTGCCCCTTTCCTAATCTTGTATTTGATAATATTTTGTTAGTCTATTTGAGTTATTTGGCTGTGATGCTCACTGACATAGCTTTATTTGGGGGATGGGTGTTTCCTGTAACTTCAGCACCAAAATCGCCCACAGGGTCTCAGTCCCACCTTTCAAACATGTATTTTTCTACTACATAGACTCATCGTGTCTGTCTAGTCAGCCCGCTCACTATCGCATCTTATCCCACCTGTCTCGAGTGGCATTGCTTGTGATTTTTCGCACCTGAAATCTCCTCCGCATTAACTTTTTCAGAACTTCTGCAGCTTTTCTTTTGTCACTCTGAATAGTTATGTTATACATGTGGGTTTGATATCATGTTCAGACTTTAGTGTAGGAAGGTGGTAGTGTCAGTCAACCTGTATTCTTTACTAGTTTTATTCCCAATCCAAAAGCAAACTGAGGGGGAAAAGATGGAGCATAGGTCAAATATCATCGTTCTGTTTTCTTTTTCTGTGGTTTACTTCATGGGCCCTTCGGTATTAGTGTGAGTTTTGAGGTGCTACAGTTAGACCTGCAGTGTAAAATACACAGATTAGGACTAAAATCTATTTTAGCTGTTTTATGGTGGGTTGGATAGGACAGATGAAGGTGACTGCACTTTTCCATGAAGCTATATTCGATATGTTCATGTTCTTACAGTATGTTCATTTTGTTGTCGGGCTGCTTCATGATACACACTAATTTATATTTCTTGAAATTTAACTTAATTCCTCAAACTTCAACCTTTTTCACTTCACACCACAAGAAACAACACAAGCCATATTATCACCTGGGCTCATTTTGTCTGCCACTTTTTTTTCTTTTTTTTTTAAGGAAAAAAAAACCTCCACTTGATGCCACTAACTTTGTCCCATGTCACTGCATGGTGGTCGATGGTCCGCTGAAGATACAAAAGTGATGTCAAGTATAATAAGAAAATAAATGACTAGTAAAACAGTCTAGCTTTCTGGGTGTAGCAACATAGTTTTCTAGCAATATTAATACTTTGAGGTTACGAAGGATAGAGTCTGATGAATTATGACTGAATAATCTGATGCCATCTTGGCCTGGCATGATTTAAGTACTTAAACTCGGTGTTTTGATTTGACAGAAAATTGTAAACAGTTGCACTTTTCAACGTTAATGAGAAATGCTGTTTTAGTTGTTAATCTGTCCTGAGATTGTACTCTGTTGTAATTCCTTGATAACTGACTCCCCACAGGCTTTAGGCCAAGAACACATAAACATATAGATTAAAAATAATGCTCTCCACAGACCTGGTATCAAAAAGGTGAAGTAGTTTAAGGTATATTGTACGTTACAAAAGCAGGCTAACATGACTATTATTAGATTTCCAACAAAATATTTTAGCTGTTATCCAAGCACTTATTCAGCAGTTAAGCGTTTAAGAGAGAGCTTAAGTTACTTGATATTTTCTTGGTCCAGGTCTGGTTCTGTAAAGTTGCTTTTCTAGAACTATGTCTGCTTCACGGCTCTGACTCCAGAATGAAAAAATCTTACAATTTTGTGCAAAGATGTCAGCCTGACATGCAAAGCTACCTTTAAAGTACTTAATTATGCTCAGGAAATGTAGAGATTTTTTTTTTTTTTTTTTTGATTCGCCTTAATGCTAGAGAATAAAAGCTAACATCGCATCAGAGTTTAGAGATATGTAATGGGAAACGAGAGATTTGAGATTGTTGTGTAGAATTGCACACTGCTGTTGATGAACTTGTGCACATGACTTTTTAAAATCTTGATAAATGGATATGTTTTCTCACTGTTAAAGTAGCTCTTCTGTGCATTAAGGCTTAATGTGTTTTACCCATGTGAGCTTTCTTGGGAGCCTTGAGAAAACTTGAGTTGGATACAACAAAACAGAGTGCTGAACTACAACACAACAGGTCGGAGTTTCTGGACTTAAACAATATGTTGAAATAGTTTTGGTTGTGTGATCATTCCTCCTCTTCATGCTGGCTATGAAGCATTTTTTTTGTACCAGCAGGTGGCGCTGTAAGAATTTCCCTGTACATTAAAGGTCCTAGTAGGTGGAGTCAGGCCTGTTGGGTGTTTTTCCAAGTCTGACTTTTTCATACGACTCTTCCCGTTTGTGTTTCCATGGAAAGTTTTTTGCCTAGTGGCAAGTCCTGGAAGCAAATGCAGTTTTCTGCAGGGACAAAACACTGCCAAAAAAAACTCCATTGGCAAAATAAGTTTTGCTAATTAAGACTGTTGACGCAGTATTTTTTCTTCAGGGAACAACTTTTCTACAGATTAGTCATCTATGGAAGGCCAGTATGGAGAGGACCGTAAACCATAACTCATTCAACACAGGCACATTTTCTAGTGAGCTGATGAAATCAAACTGACATGTCTCAGGACAGCAGATACAGGATGTGTTGTCAGACATGGTGTGTTGTCTGCATCTGCTGATGTTGTGGTTCTGCAGTCGGACTCAGTCTTGACAGCATTTCTGAGATGCATAGGTGTCATTACATAGCTGAAAGCTTTTTACTTTCCTTGATGTGTCCAAACTAATTTGGATCCTTATTCAGGCGTCCAATCCAGGACAGAACTGTATTTTTTTTTCCTAATTTTTTTGAAACTATTTGATGGTCATTTAGGGGAATTTATTGTTATGTCAGCAGTGGTTCTCAACTTTTCAGCCTTCACATGAAAAATGAAGTGTGCACATTTTTCTAAACACTTTCTTTCAGAAAATCAAGCATTACAAAAGGTACTGTCAGGGTTGGATAATTAATCAGAGGTCCCAAACACTTGAGCTTTTCATGTTTAACATTGGGCAGTCAGTTTTGGTAACTTTTTTTTTTTTTAATGTGTTCAGCCACCTTTTATGTACAGGCAACACACATTCAAAACTGTCATGATCCAGGCCTTAAAACAAAATCCACTGTTTTTGTTAGACTGTCTCATACATGGGCTCGGAGTTAAAACATAGTTTAAGACCTTTTTTAAATTTCACTGTAGGGCTGCATTTCCAATAGACGTTTAATACATCCATGATCCAACCCTGACCACCTGAAGTTCTATTTCATTTTCAGGTTACTTTATTTGTAGAATAAATTCAAAAATGATGATTCTCTACATTTTTGGAATGTTAAAATGGTGTTCATTTTTTTTGTGAGGCTAAGCAGTTAAAGAACCACTCAGTTCTAAAGTGTCTGAATTGTTGCAGAAAGGCACTGGCCAAATTTGGGCTCATTTTCCTAGATTTTTAAAGGAAGCCCTTTAGCTCTTGATATTAAGTTCTGACCAGTGTTGTGTCCAAATTTGATCAACACTACATGATGCTCGTATTTGTTATCGCCACATAATCGTGAGGTGGAGCGTATAAAGAAAACCCACCAATATTGTTGATGATGCAATAATTGAAGTAGCTGGTCTGAGCATCAGGAGGTGGAAAGCAGGCGGGCTGAGGGCGAGTTTGCTTTTCGCTTCTGGCTTCCTTTAACACTCTGGAGTCATGGCCACGTATTGTCTTTGAACCCAGCATGGTGTCCTCCTCTGTGGGCCTCAGTGGACTGGGGTTTTTATTAAGAGCAAATAATAAACAGTTGTTCATTACTTTGTACTCGTCTCTGACTCATCTATATTGTGTCTCATTCTCCATTTAGTTATTATATAAAGTGTAGGTGTAAAAAGAAAGTTAAAGTATCTACAGTATATCACGGTTAAATACAGCTCATTACAATGAATGTGAGCATAAAGTTATACACTGATCTGTTTCTAGTTTTTTTTTTTTTACTCTAATTGAATTTTGATCATATTAGGTGGTTTGTTTTTTTATGACACAAGACAAAACTATTTGAAACCAGTGATTCACTAACAGTATGTTAACTTTAAAATCATATTTTCAATTGTCAAATCTTTTTTTATCTTGTAACTAAAGCTGTCAGACAAATATAAAGCAGTAATGAGTATAGTAATCTGAACCTAGTTTAATTCCAATTATATTTTTAGGTTTTAAACCGAAGGATGATGTCTTTCTTTAAGCTGAATTTCAAGATGACCTTTTTATAAGCTAAATAAAATTATGAAAACCCTCTTGGATAAAGTAAAAAATATGTTGTCATATAAGTAAAAACCTATATGTGAACTCGGGAAGGGGCTTTTTTAAAGATGCATAGCTCTCAAGACAGAAAATGACAGTTGTTGGTTAAACTACCAACATTATACAACAGTTCAAATCAGGTCAACCTTGAACACATGCTGTAACAACATGATAATGCAACAGTACTTCTTTAATCTAGATAAAACAACGGCTTCCATTTTACTGCACAATTACAAACATTTAGCTAATACTGAAACTCACCTGAATAAGTTCATGCAGATTTGTTTTCCTTTCAAGTATTTAGCTTATTAGTACTGCTTGATACTGAGATTTATTTAAGTCTAATTTTTGGTTTCCATTCTATGTACATAAGTAGTACATGTAAGTGCAGAAAATTGACTACCTGTAGTTTTATCAGATTTTCTTTCAGGTAAAATCTGAAAGGGTGGGCTAAAAGAAGGAAATATATCAGATATGATTTACCAGACGATTTTTTTTTCATTGTACGTCACAAAAAAATTAAAAAGACATTTTATTATAATTTTGTCTATTCTTCTATTATTTTTAGCTTATGTTGCAATGTTTTGTTAAAAAAAAAAGTCTTCACGTCTTTAAACTGTTACGTTTATTTTTTTTATATTTTATGTCGTGATAAATAAATCTTCACTTGCGTATTTATTTACTTAAGCAGGTGTTGAATGCAGACTTTCCCTCTGTATTTTCAGTGTAATATTATGAGCATGGCGCCCACATATATTTTTTTAAATCTATGTCGTGAGTGGGCGGGGCCTGTGCATGGGGCGGGGCCTCAGCTCATTGGCGCAGACTGTTCTACCCATCTCCCGTCCCTCTACCGGATCTGTAGCAGCACCATCCTGCTCTCTACACATCTCCTCCTGAACATCGCAAGGAGACCAGTTCCCCCAGACAGGTCGGAGTGAAACACGGGGACCGCTGCTAGTATCACCGCCCACTCACCGCTACTGCCATGGCCCTGACCAGCGACCCCAACTACACCAAACTGGAGCAATGGTACAAAGCCAACGCCGGGAGCCTCAACATGAGGCAGATGTTTGATGCCGACCGGGACAGATTCAGCAAATTTAGGTGAGGATTTTGCTGAAATGCAGAGGTTGAAAGTGGACATGGTGTTCCTGAGGAGGGGATGGGAGGAGGTGGGCGTGATGCGGACAGAGTTGCACTTTCACCACCGACGTGACAGACATTACAGCCGCTCGGCCTTCCAAATAGACCCCCCAGTGATTGCAGGTGCATCCATTTAATCCAAGTAACACACCCTGTTTTATCTCACTTATTCGTTTTAATCGATTAGTTTTGTATTCGCTGCGCATACTCTTCCACAGGTGGGCATCTACATCTATCAATATTCCTCCTCTTCCATTATGAGTTAACCCACAAGGTCACAGTTTCAGATTACTACATTTCCGCTACACATTCCTAAACATAACCAGTAGTTTCACACCTGCTTTAACTCGTCTCCTTTATCTACCGCTTACCGTCTATTCGTATTTAAAAACGGATGATAGGCCTCGTTTTGACAATGAGTGAGATAACCTAGCTAAGGCTAGCTCACATGCTAATGTCACAAGATCCATTATCGGACAGTTGCGCTAACGTAGCCCTGGTGAAGTGACCCAGGAGTGTTTTTATTGAACAAAATGATTAACAAAATTATCGTGATTAACACAGCAACATTTGCTTTGGTTTATTCTCGTGTATATTGAGTCTGTTAACTACACTTTAATACAGTTAAAGCTAGCTAACAATTTATGAAGGGAGTTCTTAAATCCACAAGCGTACAGAGTTGAAACTGCTCCAACCCCAGGATTTTATCTCCTGCATTTCCTTGTTCACTACCACCTTTATCGATTTTAGGGTCTGGTAGTAAGTGTATCGGATCGTCGCTCTATTTTATTATTATTGAATGTTGATGTGTTGTCCTTAAGAGTCGCTAGCTTAAGCTAATATTAAATGGCACTAGATGAAACTTGTTGAACTTCCTTTGCATGAGTATTGAGTGCTGCTATGCTAACTGAGACCTGTCCGATAATGGATGCTGAGGACTACCAAGGTTTTTGGGGGGTTTTCTGACAAAAAGCTTTCAAATTGCCTTGCTTGACAACCGCACATTAACACTTACCTCGTTTTGACAGCTTCACATTAATAATAACAAATGCTTAACCGGTAGGTTTTTATTGGATATCTACTGGCTGGAGGATGATGCGTTTCCTGACTTTATGGGTAATTCAGGGTGTCTACGTGCGACGAAGCACATCCTCAAAAACAACGCTGAGCACCGGAGAAAATCACCTTATTCCACATTGAACGACATACTTATTGTAGTTAAAATAGCATCAATTTGACCGGCATATGACTCTTGACACTTAAATGAATAAAAAATCTTAGTCAAAGCCCTTTATCCGTTTATTACGGAGCCACAGCAAACGCATCATTGAGACCCCTTGTCAAAGAAAAAACACAGTGAAACCTTCAGATAGATTTATTTTCTTAATTCAATGAATGTTAAATAAAACAGTGCATACATTTGGTATCCCTGTTTGACAAATAACAACCAAATAATCAATCTACCAGTTAAAATATTCGGTTTATTGTTGAACAAGTATTGTAGTATTGTCTCGCTCATTTATACAAAAAAAAAAAAAAAAAAAGAAAAGAAATCTTTTGGTTGTAAATGAGTTTCATAAGACTATAATGTTAGTTTTATTTGAGTAATGATTAAAATAAATAATTACACTGAATGACCTTTTTATCTCCAGATGTTATAATGTTGCACTAGATATGTATTTCTGCACCCATTCAGAGTACAAATTGGTACATTGTAATTAAATAAAATCTGTGTCTTTTTGTGCTAATTGTGTTTCTAATTGACAGTACGACCCTAGAGACAGACGATGGAGACATCCTGCTGGACTACTCCAAGAATCTCATTAACCAGGATGTCATGTCCATGCTGGTGGCCATGGTAACACATTTTTCTTATATTTGCAGCAGTATTTCTGCAGGTCTTTAAAAAGTTAATATCCACACTGGTCTCAGCAATTACTTGAATAATAAAGTTAAGGTTACTTTTATAAGGTTCTGTTCAGGCTTTCTTTGAAACATGTTACAGTAGATATTTATTTTTTTGTACAAAATATTTCTCAGTGACTTTCCTCAATACCTTTGTATTAATGTGAAATAATGTTTATGTTTTTTAGTGTCAAATTGCAACAATCAGTCAACTAAGAAAATAATTAGCAACTCTTTTGATAATTGTTAAATCATTTTGAGTAATTTTTAATTTTTTACAGAAAAAAGTCAAAATTCAGTTTTGTCTGTTATACACACACACAAACAAACAGTGCAGGTATACACACAACCTGGACAACTGAAGCTGTAGCTGTCACCTGTAATAAACTTTAAGCCCCTCTGTTAATGGTTAAACGCTTGAGGCTCTCTTAAATCCGATCTCTCCACGTGGGCTGAGGACTGTCATTCTGCCAGATGTTAATTAGACGTGACACTTGTAAACAGTGTCGTTAGTTTCCTGCAAAGGCACGTTCAGGTGAGGCCTGATGCTTTGTATTTTTTGTTTTTTTAACACTAAATCTTAAAAAAAAGAAAGATTTATCTCGACTCCATCACTACCTGACGCATGTTAACATCTCTGGTAATGTGGCAATGTAGCAAAAGCATGTTCACACAAAGAACAGTATTTCCTCCTCTTACTATAAGGAAGGATTGCTAAAGCACAGATATGGTTAGCACATACTGGATACTGTTGCACACAGTAATGCATCCATTGTTTCATGTTTCAGGCCAGAAGGTTGAGATATGATCTAGAGGGACAGATATCATGCACACATTCTGAATGTGCCATTGTGGTTTTATTAACTGCACTTTTGTGTTTAACAGGCAAAGTCCAGGGGAGTGGAGGAGGCCAGAGAGAAGATGTTCTCTGGGGAAAAAATCAACTTCACTGAGGTAACAACCACTACCTGAAGAAAACTCTTAAAGGTCTAATCACATTGCTGTGAAACTGAAAAGAAATTCAATCAGGGCTATAATGTGTTTATAATAGAAGACAGCGCCAGGTACTTTTAGCTATCAGTGCCTGCAATTGATAATTGACCCAAACAGACATGCAACAAAATAAAACAAACCCCTAAATGTCAGTCTTTCCCTTCCTTTATTTCCATACTTTTCTAAAGCCTTAAGGAGTGAGTTTGTATTTTAATAATTTCAGCTGATGTTGAGTCACATGAGTCTTTATTTTGGATCCATGCTAGAACTACTGGACCATTATTACAATTATAAGGCACAGCACCTAATATTTTTGCCATTTTTCTCATGCTCTGAAGTCAAACATTTTTCTGAAACTGATCCAAAAATGGGGTTTGACTTATTGAGAAAATTGAAAAGGAAAATTCCAATGAATATGCAGGTATTGCATTCTCTTGATGTATTTTTTATGAATATTATAACAGTGAAGGTCCTTATAAATACTTAATTATAAAAGTCCATAGCTTTAGTCAAATAACACGAAAAAAACACCACAGCCCCTAAGCCCTTCCCAAACCTTAGTGTTTTCATTCTAAAATTACAGGACAGAGAAAAAAAAAAACGCTCATGTTTGAGCGCTGATAGAAACAGAACGAACAAAGATGTGCAAAAACAGAAGAGCGAAGCATGCAGAAGGTGCAGACTCAAGACAAAAGCTGGCCTCACTGTGACAGAGCAGATTAAGTCTCCAGTTCACTGATGCCTGTGTGTGTCCTGCCAAGTCATGCAGGGAACCTCCCCCTTCCACTCACACAATCACTGGTCATGAGGCAATGCGTTGCATAACACCATCCTCAGTGACATTGCATGTAGATTTATGGAGCAGATATACTGCAATACCCACTACAGCCATTGGTTTAGGATGAGATTTCTAATCTAATCTGTGTATTATTTCATCAATGAGTCAATCATCTATAGTAAAATATGCCTAAAATTTCTTATGTCTGAAAACTAATATTTGATTTATTATTGAAGAAAAATTGAAACAGATGTAATGTCTGTTATATTGTACCATTTTCAGTACTTATAGATGCAAATTCAGGCATTCAGCATGTCATGTCATCTTTTCATTGTATGATTGAGCATTTAAGAAAACAGGTTGAACTGCTTCTTGCATGACTTTGTGTTTTTTGGAAGCATCTGTTTACACCTGACACCATGTATCTATGTTTGTGGTTTTACTTGTGGGTTTTGTGTATTTCAGGGTCGTGCTGTGCTTCACATTGCCTTGCGGAACCGCTCGAACACGCCCATCCATGTTGACGGTAAAGACGTGATGCCAGAGGTCAACGGAGTGCTGGACAAGATGAAGGCTTTCTGTCATGTATGTACTGTGTTTGTGGTTTAAGCAACACGCTACATATATTTGCACTACATTACTGCTGCCACAAACAAAACCTTTTACTTTGTGCTGCTTACAGAAAGTACGCAGCGGCGAGTGGAAGGGCTTCAGCGGAAAAGCCATCACTGATGTTGTGAACATCGGCATTGGAGGCTCTGACCTGGTACGTGTCCTCCCTGCCAAAGGCCTCAGATTTCCTGCTTTGTTTACCTCTACTTTGTTATCAGCCGCCCTCTGTGTCTGAGCAGATTCAGAAAAGGGTTATGTAGAAACACATTCAAACCAACAGGAGAAACAAAAAAGGCAAATCAGTAATTATAAAATCAAAAAAAGAACCTATATAATTCGGCAAAATCAAAGAAATATGATGAGTAAACAGGCTGTAGCTGTAAATTTATCTTTAATAAATGCATTTTAAAAGGAGTTATAGTTATTTAAAGTAGATAGTCACAGATAATTAAGCCTCTTTATTGTCTTTTAGTGTTTTTCAAAGGCCAGATTACAGTTTAGTAGCAGTTTAGTTTTAACTGTAGGTTTTCTACTCTGCTTCATCTAAAACATTTAACGACATAGTGGACAACAGGAGCTCTAATAGCATCTAAAAACATCAAGAAACACCCTGTTAAGATGAACATGAAGCGTTCAGAGTTTACAAACTGCAGCACAGAGCTTCATGAGTCATAAATTAGAGACTTGGGATTCAAAGCACTTGTAGTATTTGTCCTCGAGCTGAAGACCTACAGATGTGTGTGTTGTTCTATTAATGCAGCAGGAGCTTTGAGCTGTGAGTCACAGCAGAACAACGTCATATTTAAAAAAAAAAAAAAACAGCCTCCGGGAGTAATTCAGTCTCCATGCAACTAACCTTTAGTTCGTTACAGAAACTGGATGATGGTTACTGTTAAAAGGGTGATCATGTGACTGAAATTGAAGCTTTTTGCAGGTTATTGGAGGAAGTTGAACTTGGATTTCTATAACTAACATCCCAGTCCACACACATGCATAACTGATGCTAATACCCAATACTTATAATACTTCATTTTATTTAGAACTGTAATACTTCAGTAATTTAAGTTAATTCACATCTCTTCACACTGTGGTGTTACTGGTGTTTGAGGCGAAACAACCAGTTTAGTTTGTTTACCAAACAGATTTCATCACATCCGAGCTGAGACATTTGCAAAGAGTCTGACTGAGCTTTTTTATTAAAACATGGGAATGTCACGGCTCACTATTTCTGTGTTGCCTTCAGGGACCACTGATGGTAACAGAGGCTCTGAAGCCATACTCTGCTGGCGGACCCAAGGTTTGGTTCGTCTCCAACATCGACGGGACCCACATGGCCAAGACCCTCGCTCAGCTTAATGCAGAGACCACGCTCTTCATCATCGCATCTAAGGTGAAGGAAACACACACACACACGTACAAATATGCACAATACACGGTCAGGCAAAGTACGTTCAGTGAGCTAAGGAGTGGATCGATGAGGTGGTAACTGTTGTATTTATTCTGTTGCTGTTGAACTTTGATATATGTAGCATACAGCAGCACTGGGGGACAAAGTCAAACTGGGGAAAAACAAAAAAAAATTGTGTCTCTATTAGGAAATACTTTACCATATTTATCCACATGTCCTCTATTATTTACCTCATCTAAATCCATCCTGTGTAAATGTGTTTTTATAGATGCTGTTTACAATTGTATGTCTATAACCAATTGGCATCTTGGTGTTGTATAGACATGGGCTTTTATTCTATGATATTTGCTCCCTGAAAGGTGTTCTAACACATAGTTAATGTGGTCAAATATGATATTTAAACCCTCACTCTGAAGCTAACTAAGTAGTTTTGGTCCCTACGGTTGAAAACGATGATGAAACCTGAGAAAAGGAATATGGAATCCTTTGTATTACAGGAATCGAACCTGATTTTACATCACATTAACTTTGACTTTGTGCATTTACTTGGGTGTGTATAGCAGAATCTGGATTTGAAAATCTGAAAATTTTTTTTCATAACCACTGACTTGTTGTTACCTGCTACTTTAATTTTTCTGCTGCCTTCCACATCCACATCCCATAGACGAAGGCAGCAGAATGGGGTTAGATTGACCCCAAGGAATTCACAAGGTTTAACAACATTATGTGAGCTTTTATTGGGGTTAATGCGAGTATGGAAACTTTACTCACTGAATTTTAAAAAATTTAACGTCTGTAATTTGCAATACACTCTGCTATACATAGTAAAAGGAACTGGTGTCCATTAATGATGTATAAGACAGATGATGTTGCTGGTATAATTAAACTACATGTGTGTGAAATGAGAACAGTTTTTGTAGCTGACTTTGTTTTCTGATCTTTTTCAGACGTTCACCACTCAGGAAACCATCACCAATGCTGAGTCTGCTAAGGACTGGTTCCTCCAGACAGCCAATGATGTGAGTGAGCTTGTTTCCTTAAAGATGATTGGACGACTGCCTATAGATGGAAGTAGATGTGGTTTCCAACAGCCTACTCTTACAAATGTCTAGCCTATGAACCAATGATTTTTTTTTTTTTTTAAATGATGGACTGTTTTCAATTGCTGAATTAATGAAAAAAGAAGATAAACAAGAACTGCATTGAAAAAAAAAAAAAATCTGTGGAACAAATGTGAAATGTGATGTCTAATGATATGTGTGTAGATGATATTTTCTATTCTCAACTTAATTGATTGA
>JAPSES010104675.1:0-18765 GCA_029822895.1 Maxillicosta whitleyi | reverse complement strand
ACGTCACAATGTCATAAGCCCCGCCCACAGCCGTGTATGGTACGCCCACGGGCTCATCCCAGAGGAAGAACAGCAGAAAGACAGCGGATTTACAACATGACAGAAACAGCACGCTCCTGTTTTGTTTGCGATCGCTACTCCTCCACCTTGGGTGGCTCGATCCTGGTGGAAGACATTGTAGCCAGGTATTAGAACGTCAGAGTTTGTAACACTTCTTCAACCATGATTCAGAGACAGCTTAGACGTCAGGATTAACCAAACTGCCTATGGTTTCCAAGGCACATTGACTTGAACATGGGGCTCCTGTACAGCATTGTACAAAGACTGTTGGAATTTGCTTTCCAGATGGAGTGGAATAGTAGCTCTGAGTCTTACATGGATTGAAACTGAAGGAGATAGAGCAGTTTGATGTAAGCCACCTCACCATCTGTTGGTAACAAAGGAAAGGAAACGTAAAGAAAATGAAAAAACAATGTCCTGTTTTCTTTTTGATTGTGTCATAAAATGTGCACCATGAATATGTATATGAAAATGCAGACTAGATAATTTATTACTCATTTTCAAGTCAAATAATGCATCTGCATTCTTAAAATGAAAAAGCATTTTTGCTAATGCATTTGCATTTTCAAATTTTATATTTCAAATTGAATTTTGGTAACTATTTATTGGGGCAGAATTAAATCTCAAATGTCTTTTTCCTTTTAATTAAATTAAAGAATGAGCACTCTTGAATAACCAAATGAAAATGTAGATTGGATAATTTATTAATAATTTTATTTATGAGTCAAATAATACAGCTATATTCTTAAAATGAAAATGCATTTTAATTTAAATTATGATAACTGATTGTTTCCACAATCAGCATGGTTAATCATCAGTTTGATGCAACATAAACATTGTGATGTCATCTTCAGCATGACTGCAGCTATGACCAACACAGTGACTCTGGGTCATCTTAAGGTTTTTGCCATTTTTTTCCTTTATTTTGGGCGCTGATTTGACTTCCTCAAACTGAGAATCAATGGACAGACGGTGTAACTGTTGTACAGAATATAAAGCCATTTGAGCTAAATATCTGATCTGTGATATAGGATTATAGAAACAAAAAATTGGATTGAATTGAAATTTTCATCTTTTCCTTCTTTTTGTCTCTCTTTTGCTGCAGGATCAGTTTGAGTTTGCACTGACAACTGTTGCAGAAGATGTGAATGCCGTGCTGAAAGCTCTTCCACAGTAGAAATGAAGGATGGTCTCATTCTGATAGACGGAGCCCCACCCTGGTATTATTTTGTGTCACCTGCACTCTCTCCTGTCTCCTTTTTGTGACATTGTGTCTCGTTAAAGCAGTTCTTGCTTTATCCATTTATCTGTAATACTATTGTCCAGTTTGTCTTTCTTTTGCCTCACCTCATCTTCTATCCTCCTTTCGTCCACTCCATCTCCATGTGGTCATTTCTGGTCTGTCTTGCTTCAGGCCCTCATTTGACTCTTGCTCCTTTCCATTAATGCTCAACGCCGTACATAGATAGACTTACCTTTTATTGTAATTACCCTTCTAGACTGTTGTAAATGTCACACTTAAACACATTTGAAATTGATTTAAAAAAAAAAAAAATCTTATAAGACTCTTTAGATGAGTGTTGACTTCATGGGTATTAAGTAAAATGAGGTTTGTTAAAATCATTTCAAGAAAAATCCAATCTATGTCATTTACTGTTACATAGTAAATTAATTGAGGTCCAAATTCCAAATTGACCGTTGAACATTTCCCCTTGTTCACTGTCTGGAGTAACAGATCATTCTACAGAAATAACCAATTTTTCAAATTTTCCAAAATGTCTCTAACAAAAACTGACTTATCATATCACACTGGCATAAATACACAAATAAAATGTATTAAAATGTTCGATTTATAAATATATTATATTTATCAAGCATGTTTGTTTACATCATATATAGCATGTGATTGTTCTGTAGACATTATTGGAATTTAAATGTTTGAATAACATGTTTTTAATTTTAAAATGTGGGGACAGGTATATGTGTTGTACTTTGAATTCTTTAAATTTCATCAAAGCCCAGAGATCCAGGACAAGCTGAAAATCATGCAGTACTTGCAAAGCTACCTGCAACACCCTGAAAACTATATAGTTCTGACCTGTGACAAAAAGAGAAAACACAGATTGATTTAACTAATGATAACATTGTGCTTCATGGTAACAGGTGTATTACACCTATACATACTGTGAAAAACACTCACTCACTGTATTGTGCAATGTTCCAAAATAGTTCCAGTCCATCTCTCAATATGTATCTTTGATCTGAATATGGTTAAAAAACTCTTAAACTCTTTCCTAAGTGTAAAGTTGAGGACAGAAAAATTGACATTTCCATAGAATGAATATCCTGTATACACTCCAGTAAAGCAGTGATTCATCCATAATAAGTGATTAATACATAACTTGTATGTGAATAGAGCAATTGGCTTACACCCTCAACCCCCCCCCCCCCCAAAAAAAAAAAGTAACATTTGAAATGCCATCATTAGTGTTTCATTAAATTGACAGCCTTGGTGTCTCTGGCAAAATGTTTATGATTTTGCTCATGTCAGAATTGTATTTGTATCTCATTTTTAGTGCAATCATTTCTATTTTGTTTCCTTACAATGCACTGAACTGTCAACATTTTGATAAGTACGATATAGACTAAATATGAGTGACTTCATCTGTGGTCAAGGTTTATTCAAATTAACGTAGAAACCCTCAAATATTGTGGATCTTTCTCTTCCTCTAATGTCTCATTTTAAAATAGGGTAATTCCAACAGATAAGCCTGTAGATTCCAAGTAAAACACAAATGACAGACTCTGCATTGTCTCATGGCTGCAGGAAGTGGATATCTGTTGTGTTTAATTCAAAGTGTGTCATTTAAAGTGTGTGCCCATATGAGACATGCTGTTCCCTGGAATGAGACTATTATAAAGTGTTTCTGCTGGTTCTTTCTGTGATACACATGGCCATAGTTTTTCTTCTGAATAGCAGTTTGCCTATGTAGCATAGTGTACAGTAGCTGAACATGTACCGCATTGAAAGCGTCTTGGATTCCAGTGAAACTTGTTTATCTGGTGTTCCCTAATGCATTTTGAATCTGTTTTTCTTACCTTCTTTCTTTAGACTAAATTCCTGTCCACACTAATACAATTATTTTTCCAATAATATTTCTTCCTTCTATTTTATTTAATCCTTCCACATGTAGTGTCCACTTGAAAGTGTGGACAAAGTAGACTTTTAGATCATTTTCCACATAGCAAATGCAGAGGCTTTAATCCATCATGAAGCTGCACAGTAAGTAATAAACTCAGTGCAAGTTTATAACTTAAAGATGTTGGTTTGGGCTGTTAAAGTATATTTTTAATATTCTCTTTTCCACTATAACACTGATACATACAGTATGTCTGTCTCCAAATTAGTCTGAAATTCTTCCAGAAACCATATAACCTTGAGTAGGACCAAAAGGTATGAGCAAGGTAGGGTGGGACAGAGGCACATATATGCTTTATTAGTACCAGGAAAATAATTGGCCAATTTAGCTTTGCAAAAGTGCATCCTATGTAGCACCTTAAATTGTATTTGGTTGAGACGGGCACAGGATGAGGAGTTATTGACCTGTAATTTAGTCTTATCCCACCAATCATGTTGAAACTGGACTTCTAGCTCAGCCTCCCACTCCTGTTTAATTTTGTCAAGTGGAGAAGATTGGAGAATATGAGTATACAGTTTGAAAATCCATTATGGTATTCTTTTGGTGTACAGTACACATAACCTTCCTGTTGTCTTCTGCTCATGTTTGACTACATAACTTCTGTTCTCTGCATTTCTGAATTGTGTTTACACCTGTACTAATGTAAAAGAAGGATATAAATTAGGTTAAGCTGTATACATGCCAGAAGACATCAGAACTGGGGAGAAATCCAAGTGTGTTAATCCAATTTCTGATAATCAGATAATTGCAGTTATCTGATAAAGCATACCAGATTATGCTGTTTAAAATAATCTAACAACTCCAGAAGTCGGATAATAATCAGTGTATTGGTGTGTATGTAAACAGGCTCACTGTCTTGCCCTTAAGAGGAAACAAAAAGCTTGGAATGACATGAGCTCAGGTATTTTCAGCTTTTCAGCAGGGGGCAGCATAGCTGAAGGCTTGCTTCCTTGGTTCAGTCCTAAACCTGGGTACATTAAAATACTACATTTCACAGGTCTATAAGGAATATTGACTAGTTGTTGTTTTTTTTTTGGTGTGGATAGTTATGACAGAAATATACCAAGAAGAGCTTTGTAGAAAAAGTCAACCAAAAGATGAACCTTTGCAAGCTCAAAGACAGCCATACAGCTTTAGCATATAGTTCACAGTGATGAGTAATCCAATTACAGCCAGTAATAAAATGTCTTACACATTGGTAAACAGTGTACAAGGATTGTAAACATTTAACAGAGGCACAAAACATCATTGTTGTCCAACACTGGTAGAAAAACAAGACTCAGAGCTGCTTCATGTGTGGACGACATGCCCAAACCAATAGAACAATGTCAATTTTGCTACATATTGATATTAGTGTGGACAGGACATTACAGTTTGTTTTTCTCATAGTAAATATGTGGAAGCACTTCTGAAAAATCTTGGGGTTTTCTGTATGTTGTGTGATTTAGGTTCAGTTTATTAAAACACTGTAAACATTTGAAATATCAGTAAATGCATTTGTTCTTTACTTGTCTTAGAAAACCGGCTCCTGGTTTGTGTTTGTTTACACTCATTTGGATTAAGTCAAAGAAACACACTTCCTTTGTATTCTAGTTTTGTACATGAAATGGTACAGATCTTCTTCTACACTGTTCTACACTTGTGCATGGCTATATATTAAGTTAATGAGTGTACTGTACCTTCTGTGACCTTAAAACACCTTGAGCGCTTCAAACGGATCACAAAACATCACATCACCTCACCGACTTTGTTTCAAATTCTTGTATGCATAAAAAGCTTCAAGAACCGTTTAAGTGCAAAAGCCAAGGATTATCATATCTAAACTGTGCAGATCATGGTGAAGTGAGATAGATGAAAGGTGGTGCAGCATAAATATGATGCAATGCTGCAGCAACCCAGTGTCATGTTGTTAGAAACAATCACATTTTTCATCACTAATTGAAATATGCTGCAAGAAGGGATCCTTCTGACAGCTTGTTTGATCTACAAAGATATCTTAATTCTGTCTCTGTTTAAGTATAATGTCTTCTATAATTTACAAAATGGGAAATATGTGAGCTGGCTTAAGAAAGAAGTGGAATAGTTCTATTCTAGTGGCTGTTATTTTTGTTTAGTATACTCAACCTAAACTAAAGTGGTTGTAATGGATTTTTTTTTTTTTTTTTTTTTTTTTTTTTAGGGAAATGGTGATGTACTGTGCTGTTCTTTCTTTCATATTCTCCACCAGATATCAATAGCTGGCTGGTCTGTTGCCACTTTGTACATAACTAAAACAGAACAACAGAAGATATTTTGTTCTATTGGTGTAAACAAATTGTGAATAAAGTCTCATTGTCAGTGTGGAATTGTTACACAGCTGTGACTCTTGTTTTGTCTCCATTTGCTTTCCCAGACCACTTTGAGTCCATATAACATGAACGAAGAAAAATGAAAACTGCTGGAGATAAAATTCTCCAACATGATTTTTGCCACCTGGGTGATAAAACATCTGTTTTTACACAGCACTGAGCAATTATTTGCATCTGAAATCACTACTGATCTGATACAAAGCACAAACACCCATTGAATTCTACAACTAATAATTAATTCAACCAATAATTAATGTGTTAATTATATTCTCAATGAGTCAATTCTTTGGTCTAAATGTGTTTTTTAAAATGTTTCCCTAAACCCAGAGATATTTGGTTTACTGTTAGAGAAGATGAATGGGGCTCATCCAGGGTGTACCCTGCCCTTCCACCTATAGTTGCTGAGATAGGCTCCAGCCCCCCCGCAACCCTGAAAGGGACTATACGGTTGAAAATGAATGAATGTTACAGAAGAAAGAAGCCACAATATATTTAAGGATCTTCAATCAGGGAAGTTACTCTTAATGATTTAAAGCAGTTGTCATCAAAATAATAACAATTATAATTCCTACCATGAGTTAGTTTTGGATTATCTTTCAACAGACATCTACATGGAATGTAAAGTTATATAATGCAAAATTTGCATAATGTTTATTGGATTCACTCTCATTCACTCAATTTCTTGACAAAAGCAAAAATGTAGAATTTTGCATGTTCAATTATTCTTGTATTCATTTCTAGCTGAGGAACTATATAAAAAAATGCTGTGATACACATAATCCTTATGTTATGGCATTTTAAAGGCTAAGTAGACACATAAAAGTATTAGAATTGGTTTGTTTGCATTGTGATCCTCTATATTCTTTACACTGACTGCCATTTTTTTGCAGAATAGATTTTAAAATGGTACTACAAGTCAAATCACTGAATAGTTTAGGTCCAGAACACATCTGTGATATATTATGGAATATGAAACAAGTGCAAGTCTGGGATCTATAGACTCTATGGACTATGTGTCACACCACTGGGTTGAACCTAAATGCAGAAACTATCATGGTTTGATTATTTCTGTCTTAGTTTTGCTCTGTTTTCATATATTTTTACCTGCCTCTGTCTGCCCTGTTTCTCCTGTGTCACGCCCATTGACCCAATTATTGACCACGGCCACCTGATTGGGACAGGTGTTCCCAATCAGGTGGCCTCTACATATACTCTGCTCAGTCCACATACAAACTGCCAGATTGTAATTGTTTCTCAGTTCTTTCCAGCGTGTATTCTGTCTGTTCTGCCAGTCTGCTCCCTACTTCAACCCCTGCCTGCCTTGACCACCTGTTTGGATCGCCCTACTGGTTTTGACCCCCGACTTGTCTGATCGTTCTCCTGCCTGCCTCCTCCACCCGACCCACGCCTGGGCCTGACCACGTCTCCATCTCCTGCCCCCCCTGCAATGACCACGGACCGTCCTGGACATCCACTCAGTCTGTATTCAGACTCATTGGGGGGGGGCTCGTAGTCGGTATCCGTTCCAGGGTCAGGTATCACAATGAAGGCAGGGATGGGCGAAGACATGTTGGGAGAGTCCGGGATGAAAACGGGTCAGGCACAAGAGGTGGTTTGTCACACTGAAACAGACTGAGATGCACTGGCAACAACACAAAGACAAGACAGGACTTATAAACACCAGGAATCAAGAGGTAATGAGGGACAGGTGCACATATTAGGAGGGGTCAGGTAATGAGGACACAAAAGGGAAACAGGAAGTAAAGACGCCAGACATGACACAGTCGGGAGAATTGCAAAATAAAACCAGAAGACAATAGACAAGACAGAAACCGGTATGACACTATGGATTGGCAGGTGTGGTGAGTAAACCAGAGGCTTTGGCTCCTGGGTAGCTCAGACAGGGCTAGCCCTGCCGGCTATACTGTTTGCCAACATCCAGTCTTTGGAAAATAAAATGGACAATGGATATCTATGCAATGAAATGTGCAGGACTGCACCATGTAGTGCTTTTGTGAAATGTGTCTGAGTGGAGAAACACCAGACGAGCCCCTAACACCAAGAAGCTACACGATGTTCAGGACTGACCATGATGCTGAGAGAAACAGAAAGACCTGTGGATGAGGAATGGCAATCTTGGTCAAACAGTCATGGTGTAATGACAGTGGGGTCATTTCACACTTTCGTTCTTAAGACTTGGAATATTTCACCCTGAAGTGCAGACCCAGAAAACTGCCATGGTCTATAGTGACTGTTTTTTTTTTTACCTTCCTCCCTCTGCCAAGGAGGAAGCTGGACTGGAAAATCTGCACAACACGATCAGTAAGCATGAGAACAGATTACCTGATAGTGCTTTTATTGTCCTGGTCAATTTTAACCAATAAACATAACCAGTAAACATTGACAAAACCTGCCAGTCTGTGACTTGTCTGACTAGAGGAATAATAAACTTGACCATTGTTACAGCAATTTGAGAAACGCATACATGGGGCAGCTGTGGCCTAGATGGCTGGAAAGTCAGCTGGAGCATTGGTTTGTGTCCAATAGGATGCCGATTCGATTCCCTGGACTGGTGGAGAGTTGTTGGCTGATGTGCCCTTGAGCAAGCTACTTAACCCCTTCATTTGCACCCCAGGTCCCTGATGGGGTGAGCCCTCTGCTCCTGGTCTGCAGTGTGTGATGCATGATCTAGTGATGGGTTAAAGGCAGAGGTCAAATTTTGGTGTGTTGTATGTTTATGTGTGAACCTACTGACAAATTAAAGACTCTGCTCAAGCCTATTTACACCAAACAGCTAAACCCAGCTAACCCAGGCACAGTCAGAACTGTTAATACCTGGACTAATAGTGGCATAGCTAAACTGCGGGGCTGTCTTGGGGTGACAGATTGGTCACCATATTATTAAGGAGGCTACAGTCAATTTATATGATTATAAAGAGACTGCCAGTGACTACATCACCTGGTACATCTCAGTCTGTGTCCCCTCTAAAACTATTCCTGTCTATCCAAATCAGACACTCTGGACAACAGGACAAATCAGACAACCTTAATTCAGATATTCATACAAAAATCAGGAAAAGGCAGGAAGCCTTCAGGGCAAATGACAGGGAGGAATATAAGCAGGCCCAATATGAGGTGCAGAGGTCTTTCAAAGCTGCACTTAGGACACATAGGCGAAGTTCTCGGTCTGAATTTAGTCAGATTGTCAAGGTGGCAAGCATGTTCTATGTAATAATTCAAGTTGCAATGCTAGAGATTGGTTGCATATTGTTGTGTTTTTTTTATTACAAATGTCGTCCCATGTGTGTTCTCTAATTTCTACACCTGGTCCTTCACCCAAGTCTGTCCCAATTTAACGTAGTCTGACTCAGAACACCTTTTCACAGCTCTTCATATATGTCAGCATTCAAAAAGGACCTCTCGCCATGAGAACCTAAATTATCAATTTTAATCTGGGTAAATAAATTTCCTGTTAAATAATGTGCATCCCTACTTTGCTCACTTTCTTGTATAAGTCTGAGAAAGAGCGATTGTCACAGTCTTCCCCACTGCTATCTCCTCATTGATTTTGCCACACCTCAGCAGCCAAAATAAGTTCCAGTTGTTGTTCCCAGCTGTGCCTGTGCCTCTGACTAGTATATCAGCTGTATCGATACACTCACTGAGGCCAGATTGCCTTTGCAGCATGCACCAATGTTGTTCTTCTGTCTGATTTCAATCATGCCTCTTTCTGACCATATCACCTCATCATTGAGGAGAAACACAACCGACGCACACCTAGGACCATCAGTCAGTGGGAGCCCCCCCCCCCACGTCTTCACCAACACAGCATAACAGAGTTTGCCAGTGATCAAACCAGACGTGTCTTCAAACCTGTAAGGTGCAGATTGTGACTGTTTCATTATTTATAGTTTTTATGAGTAAAAATGGTCCAAACTAGGACTAATAACAGCCACGCAGGGAACGGAGGTTTACAGAACCACCAGTTGTGTTGCTGCAGACGTGGGGGCTCCCACTGACTGACGGTCCTCGGTGTGCATCGGTTGTGTTTCTCCACACCGAAAAATAGTTCCCATCCAAAATGAACAAGTCCTTTGCTGTGAATTACACTGTCATTCATCATGGAAGTGAATGAACAGTACGAGGAAAGAACTGTGGACAACAGGAAGTACATGAAGTACATAAAATACATGAAGTACATTAACTCACTTCTTTGTCCACGTTAGGATGCAGGTACTACTGTTACTACGCGTCACCACCCAGTGGTCAGTTGTCATGGATTCGGACATTGGCTGGTCATCAGGAAAATGCTTCCACACACTTATTTAGTCTGGGGGGTGTGAGGGAGACACTGAATTTGGTCTGGGGGGGGCATATCCCTTTAAGTTTCTGTCATTTGTTGGTGATCTTTCATATGTTCTATGGTTTAATTTGAGATGTAGCCTAAAGTCAGTCCGAAAGGAGATAAAGGTGTGTGTTTTATCTAAAAGAGCTAATTGGAAGAAGTAGACGGAACTTTTGAATGATTGTTCTTCCATTGATTTCTGCTGCAAACCATCGGAAAGTCTGCACCCGATGCAGAATCACTATTTAAGGGTCTGACAAGCCACCTTAATATGGCGTGAACATGCAAACGGAGGGTTAGAGCGATAGGTTGTGGCTTTGGGATTGGGCCATTGTCTCCCCTAAATCCCTCAGTGTCTGCATCTGGTGTTCCTCCTGTGTTACCCACACCTGATTGTGATCGCTGCTCTCCCTATATCAGGGGTCACCAACTCCGGTCCTCAAGGGTTGGTATTCTGGATGTTTTAGATATTTTCCTCTTCCAGCTGACCTGGTTAAATTAATGATCAGGTCATCATCCAGCTCTGCAGAAGCCTGATCACCATCTAATGGTTTCCAGGTGTGATGGAAGAGGGAAACATCTAAAACATGCAGGACACCAGACCTCGATGACTGGAGTTGGTGATCCCTGCCCTATGTATTCTCCTCTTCCCCTTTTGTCTGTTGTCAGTGCGTCTTCCTCACTACCCAAGTGATAACTTTCTAGTCCTTGAATCTTGTGTTCATTTCTCTAGCATCCTTGTCACAATTTAGTATTTTGTAGTGTAGCCAGGCTGTCTCTTGGTTATCACTTTGTATTTTTGAAGCCCTTTTGCTCCCTCATTTGGTTCTCCTGTTTTTGTATTTTATACTGCACCTAGGCTGCCCCTTGGTTTTCCTGTTTCTTGTATTTTGGGTTTTTGTTATTACCTGACCGTTAAAATATCATAAATCATCTCCAGACTAATTGTTTCATGAATTTGAGTCCCTGCTGAGTGCTGTGTCTTAACACACTCCCATCAACTTCACAAGTCCACATTCCAAGATTTTTTTTTTTTTTTTTGCATGAGTCTGCTGCCTTTGGAATAACAACTCCAATTTGTCATCAATCATCTTTGAAAAGTTCTCAGTAATTTCTAGGATCACTAGAAAGATGAGTCAAGGTTTGCTACCAGCCATTAGCTCATCATCACCTAATGTGCGGCTAGCCACATTCTCTAAATAGTCAGTCTTGCTGGATTTTTTTGGTGTGTTTTGGCAGCATGGTATTAGAGCGACATCTAAAATATTTGCAAATGCTCATTGTTAAATGCAATGTGAGAGTGCTGGAGGGATGTCTAAATATATGTAGTAGTAATCCACATTAAATTGCTTTGCCTAATCTTGTAGCCCCCAGTAGTACTCTACTTTAACTGACAGAGCTCCCACTTAAGTGTCTAAACCAGAGGTGTCAAACTCTTTTAGATCAGGGGCCACATACAATTCAATCTCAAGCAGGTCATACCATGAAAATAATAGTATAATAGCATATGAATAATGACGACTCCAAACATCTCTGGTGAAACTGATGTGCATGTGTTAGTGCTCGCAACATTAGAAATCATTCAACAGTCAACAATCAATCATCAGTCATTCAACACATCACCCCGCCCCACCCCCGGTGACATATGTGGCAGCAGTTAGTCAATGATAACCCACCACATATGCCTCATATAGGTCTGTTGCATTACTTAGAAGTATACATACCCCCTGTCCCACAAATTTTCCAGGCATGGGGGGTCACCAGTAGGCTCTTGATGCCATTAGTGGGGTGTCCTTCAAAAAAGGGAGAAACCTTGTTTTGGCACATCAAAGTAAAATTGCATTATGAACATGATGATGACAAATGATTATTTCCCCCAAAAAACTTAATGATCATAAACCATGGGTGTAAAATTGGGTATGGACGTGTCCATACCAATATTTCGAAGTGCTTAAAATGTCCATACCAATTTTGAATGGGAAATTGCGTGACATTCGGGAAACAAACGGTTAATTTTCCTCTCCTTAGTTCCGCCTCTCAAAGATGCCATGTCATTGGTGGGGACAGGCTTGCTATCTGTCATTGGCTCACCGTCCTGTATGTGTCATCATGACTGGGTTGCCATTGGTAAATTGTTGGACTAAGCAGGGAAAATAAAATAAAATGAGCAGTGTGTCTACTGCTGGAGAATCAGGTCTGACTCGGGCAGGAAGAGAAAGCTGACGGACATCACAAACTATTTCATGCAGTCAACGGTAAGTTACTCACACAAGATAGCGTTGTATAAACCTGTTTAGACAGCCATGCGTTTTCTCTTCCGAGCGATGGATTTCATTGCTTTTCCATTAGTTAGTTCCATTATAAACCCCAACATAACGTCTTTGCTCCACATTTCCATGCTTTTTGTTTTGGACGGGGTTGCGTTGCAGTCTGATTCTACAGAACCAGATTAGGTCTAATCATGCTATTGGAGTTAAATAAGAACAGGAAATGAGGCAATGAACATTATTATTATTATTATTATTAGCCTGTTATTATTATGGACCAGAAGACACATATTGGTAGTGTTTCATGATTATAAATCTTGCTTTACAGCCACAACACAACAGCTCTGCAGATCAGTCTCCATCAGGTAGACAGGTATATTTCATGTGGCATTCAAATGTGCCATTGACTGCTTACATGTACAGTACATTGTGTAATGTATCATATAATTCAAGGCCAATTCAGACATTATGCTATTTGAATAGGATGTACCAACAGAAAGCATGGCGGGTTGTAGTTCAGATAGAGGACAGTTGGAGTCTCAGGTGAGCTATCAGTGTATGATTCAGTAGATCTACTACAATACTACATAGTTTTAATTAAACTCATCAACTTAGGTTATGCTTCATATTTTTAAATTAAGTCATTTGTTAATTGAGTGTGGTCTTTTTTCTAAGGAAACAGTTCAGCATCAGAGAGAGTAGTGAGGGAGACAGCAGTGAAGAAGATGAGAGTAGCGCGGGGCACAGTCTGGACATTCAGTCCACGCCAAATCAGCCTGACCCAAACTTCCAGATAAACTCCTCCGTTTTCAGGAACAGTGGTACAGGCGGTACCCGTGGTTGCATTATAGCCCTAAAGTACAGGCAATTTTGTGCTTCCACTGTGTTAAGACCTGCACCATAAATAAGAGCACATTGTCCCAAAAGGCAGTCCCAGCCTTCTCATCCAAAGGGTTCAAAAATTGGAAAAATGCTCTGCATAGGTTTGAGAGTCACCAAAACAGTAAAGCTCACCACCATGAAGTGACTGTTTATGACCAAGAAAGAGCCCCAATTGATGCACAGCTGTCAAGTGCATTAGCAGAACAGCAGGAAAATGGCAGATACTGCCTTCAAAACATTGTCAGTTCCTTGCGAGACAGGGCTTGGCATTTCACGGGCACAATGATGATGAAGGTAATTTCTACCAACTTTTGCAGGAGAAAAGCCAAAGGAGATCCCCACCTCTCTGATTGGTTATTGCTGTCATGGTTTGTCACCTGTTCTGTGTTTGTCTCTGTCTTGTTCTTTGTGATCCTGATCCCCTCTTTATGTTCTGTCCATTTCACTCCCTCAACCACACCCCTGGTTCAACCACTTTGGTCCTTGTCCCCCCGACCTTTTTCACCTCATTATCATCACTGTTTCCACCTGGGTTCATGGTCATGGTCTGTTCTGTTCTTCTCTGTCTCTCTCAGTGTCTCTCTCTCTCTCTCTCTGTGTGTGTGTCTCTGTCTTTACCTGGTAACAAGCTGATTGTCTTCACCTGCCACTCTGCCTCCTGCTCTCCTCTAATCTGTCACACCTGTTTCTGATCCTGCACTCAGCCAACCACACTCCATTCCTGATAATCACCCTCTGTATTTAAACCCCTGTTTTCTGCCCAGCTCTTGTCAGATCATCAGCTGCTTTTGTCTGCTCTTCTTGTCTGTGTTTCTTGTACCTATAACCTGCCTGCCTTCCTGAGGACCCTGACTCCTGCTCCAACCTGTCTGTCTGCAGTACTCACACCCATAACCTGCCTTCTTCCTGGCCACGTCCTCAGCCTACCTCTACACCACCAGACTTGCCTTCTGGACCCCACCATCCCTTCCGCCAAACCACTGCTGGAAACCCTGGTAATTGACCCCTGGACCGCCCCAGATCACCCATACAGAATTAAGAGACTGCCACTTCGTGTTACAAATTAAAGCATCTATAAAACCAACTCTGTAGAGTGTGACAATTCCAGTCTTTTGATTACACATCTCCTCAGGTGCAAAACGGGATTTTGAAGTTATTAGGGAATAACATTGTCAGGGACATTGCAAAATCAATACAGGCTTTACCTGTATTGCAGTACTCCATCATTGTTGATGGAACACAAGATATCTCTGGCGTAGAACAAGAGTCTGTGTGCCTCAGATATGTGGACCATGATTTAGTTCCCTGTGAAGACTTCATAGGTTTATATGAGCTCTCAGTTACTACTGGAGAGGCAATTGCCCAGGTAGCGAAGGATGTTGTCCTGAGGCTGAACATTCCCATTGATGGCTGAAGAGGGCAAACGTAAGATGGCGCAGCCAATATGGCTGGTATTCATTGCGGAGTGCAGGCTGAAATTAAGAGACAGTGGCCCTTGGCACTCTATGCATTTTGGAGCACATTGCCTCATTTTAATCATGCAGGCTGCATGCCAGTCCAGTCCTGTAATCAGGGATGCACTGCAGTGGGTGCATGAATTGGGGTCCTTGAGCAAGGTCTCAGGAAAATTCGAAGCTACCTTCTCTGCTGCAGCTACAGCCTCGGACGGCCCTTCTGCCTCACTTAGACCTCTCTGTCCAACAAGGTGGACAGAGAGGGATCCTGCTGTCAGAGCTGTGCTGAGCAGTTTAGAAGAGTTTGGGGCCAACAATGCAAAGGAGTGGTACAGGACAGAGTATTATAAACTCATGGACTCTGTAGACACCCAGTTTGAAGCAAAATTCAGCCAGCCTGATTTGAAAGTCTTACAGGAACTTGAGAATGTCCTGCTCACTGGAGCAGTAAGTTCAGTGACAAATGACTACCCAGAACTTGACAGCATCACTTTAAAAGTACAGCTGTCTATGTTTCATTCCAAATATAAAGTACAGTCTATCTCGGATGCAGCTGATCTCTTCAGAAGCATGATTGTTGAGGTCAGGGGCTTGTTTGATCAGGTGGAAACTCTTTTGAGGCTTTTGGATGTCAGTGTCATCATCGGAGGCTGAGCGAAGTTTCAGCGCTCTGAGGAGATTGAAAATGTGGCTCAGGACAACAATGTCACAGGCACAGTTGAACCATGCTGCTGTCTGCCATATCCACCAGGACAGGTTGGATAGTATTAACATAAAAGAAATCTGCCAGCAGTTTATCTGTGTCGATGAATGGCGGCGCCATGCATTTGGCTCCTTCATGCAAGATTTGGGGAGTAAGTAGGCTCAACAAGCTAAAAACAAGTTAAAATACATTTCTTAGTTGATGGTTCCAGGATTTCACTCGCTTACTATTTTTGAATGGCCGTGGGCCTTATTTGTTTGTGAACAGTAAACCAACCTAAACAGTGTTTTGTTTTTGATATGACATTTCATGTCTTTATTATTTATTTAATTGAATTATACATGCATGTTGGACTGTGAATAACCTATACATGAACATTAGTAAGTACATTTTTGCTGGACCTTAATCTTTTGAGTAGGTGTGTTATATTTCTGTGGAAACTGTGTACAGCTAATAAATGCTTGTTGGTAATGTGAATTAGTCATCCGTCTACATTTGTCAACAATTGTATATTCCATTTGTTGTTTTTCACATTTCTCACACTTGTTTCTATGCAGTGTGCACTTCCACAACTCCATCAGTTAACATGTTCAAAATGCACTTCAACTGCAGTACTAAAACACTTCAACTGCAGTAACAAAACCAAACTGCATCTAAAATACAGTTGGCCTATATTTCACATAAATGGACATTCATTGTACAAATGTTGTGTGGAAATTAAGCAACACACTGTAAGGTTGTTGAGGTTGTATTTTTTAGTAGCTTAGCTCATGATGTAGGGAGGCATGGGAAGCAAATTTTGTGTAGCCTGGTAGGCAAACCCCTACAGCAAAAGCTGTGCCGGGGTCTGGTAAGACTCGGTAGCAGTGTGGGTGGGATAAACGCTGTCTGTCAAGTTGTCTCTGCACTCAATGCCATGTTATAGTTTGAGCAACAACCAATCAGAGTGATGAAGAAGACCTCCAATCCCGCTCCTCACGATTTGATTGGCCCGGCCCCATCTGGGACGGAATGACCACAACATACTAGACTGGCTCCTGGAGCAAACTGAATTTGCGGCCGCCAGGGGCGTCTAGATCTCTAGGCTAAATTTTGTCTCCAGCAATATCAAAACCATTACTACACCCTTGGTTACAAGACTGTTGCTCTTTTTAGTTCCTACCTGAAGGAAAGTACTGCCACTGTTTTCTGTGTGCAGCTAATGAGGTTTCCTGAAAGTCACCTGTCATGTGCAGTTCAAAATCACCTGCTCTTATTTCTAAAACCTCAATGTTATTCTTACAGTGAGTAACAAACATGTATACAGGTTTACTGCAGTTCACAGACAGATGCAGGAAAGTTTCCAAATTTTACGACTACAGTAATAGTATTTAGTCCCCATTTACCACACAGACACAGCTGAGTATTCAGTAACTCTTCATTAATTAACAGAAGCTGATGTGGCCTTGTGAATCATTGTTTCTGAAATGATGTGTAATTGTGAATCTTGATCAGGTCTGTTGGGAGTATTTGTACTGTTGATGATTTAAATGACTATCTCATCCACGGCCATCTAAAATGATTGAAATTACAGAAATAATTTCTTAAATTAAAAACAACCTTTAGATCTGCCTTGTCCAATCATATTACTTACGGGGACGACCCAGTTTCATGTCCCTTGCCCTGCTCACCCATGAAGAGGACACTTCTGGCATTTAGTTGATTGTTTTCATCTGTGTCACACATGTGGTGACCTCAATATAGCCCGCCGCCACTCATCATTAGCGCGTTTATAAGCAGGCATGCAGTGATGGCCCTCACAGGGAATTTAACCATTTGCATACAAAAATTGCTTTCCTCCGTGCAACGAAAAAAGACTTTTTTGCATAAATACAAATGATGTGCAGCTGCTGGACCAGACAGGAGAATTAGCAGCAGCAAGATAGATATTATGTGTGTCATGTTACATGGATGGGACTTCAGCTAAGAATAAGGTGAATGTTAGACTTAAATTCTGTTATCCAGGTGACTTTTTGTTGTTATTGTATTTTATTGTTGTTGTTTTATTTGTTGTGGTTGTTATTACACCAAAAACATACATACTACAGCCAACACTGTCTTTGGAATATACTGACAGAATACATACCAGTGCTTTGATATCAGTCAACAGGTTTTTGGATATGTGTGTGTATAATACAGCAATGATCATCTCAAGAAGTAATGAAACAATGAGACAGAGGACTACTGTTTGTCTTAAGTAATCCTTCTGTTTTAGTTTTATTTCTGAAATGCATCTCAAACAGAGAGAGAGAGTTGTAACTGAAGGTATACCAGTGTGTCCTTTGAAAGTGTCCTGCCATTTCATTACTTTTGTGGTAATGTCTGAAGTTCTACTGTGGAAAAAATGCCCTGGTTACCAAGTTTCAAGCAATTTTAATGTTGTATAGAAAGCCTGCTGGAAGACTCGGATCAATTTTTGCCAGTTCTCATGAATCTTCAACATGCTAATCTGCTTAATCGTGATTGCCTTACAGCTAGCCAATAAGAGCCTGGCTTTTCAACCTTGTCTAACATGTAGAACTGGCCCAAATGAAAATGAAACTTAACATGCCTTGAATGTCCAACTCTAGCCTCTAGCCATAGAAAATTGATCAAATCAATTTTTTTTTTTTACCCAGCCCTACTTGTAGCTGAGTTGGCTTATAGGGATGTCCCAATCACATTCTTTTTTGCCCCTAAGTCCAAGTCATTTGATTTTGAGTATCTGCCGATGCCGAGTCCTGATATTTCTATAAAACATCATGAAATGAAGTAAGAGTAAAGTATAAGATCCAGGATGTCCCTTATAGGGATGTGCAATTCACCCTAAATTTGATATTGTGGATTGTCATTACTCTAGATTGCCAATACACGATTAAAACGCTGGGGGCAACATAGAAATTTCACTAGATTAAAGGGGCCATATTATACCTTCTCATACTCCAGTTAGAATTGTTCTATGGACTATACAAAACATGTTGATGAAGTTCCCTGCTCAAAATTAACCCCAAAAAAAAGTTTCTCCGGCTCTGTTTTCCTTCAGCTCCAGTCATTTTTACAGTACGCCGTTTCGTCCGATGTTCGAAAGAACTGTGAAGTGTTCTGTCTGACCACACCGTCGACCATGCCCCCTCGAGTCAGCAGCCAAAGGCTGCCTAATTCACTATGGCTGCTCGCAGAACCGTGATCCTGAATCAGACCCAGAGGCAGAGCAAGAGTTAGAGGACCGCCCCAGATGTGCTGTGTACAGACAATAACGTCACGTCACGTCCGGTGAGTGTATTGTTTGCTTGTTAGCGCTGTCGCTAGTTGATCCTTTCCTAGTGCTCTTCAGTTACTTTTAATCCACGAATTAACTAATACCTGTAGCACCTAATACTTGATTAAAATTAGTCTTCGGTTGGCTCATTATACAACCGAAGCCTAAGACCGCATTTGACTTTAGTTAAAAAGCTTGTTCGTGGGTTAAAAACAACTCCTCTCTCTAG
>JAPSES010104667.1:0-18769 GCA_029822895.1 Maxillicosta whitleyi | reverse complement strand
AGTCACCTCCTCTCTCACCCCCTCTCCCCCCCCACCAACACCTCCACCCACCCCCCTGTGGAGTTAACCTCCATAGGGTCCAACAACATGACTTAAAGCCTCAGATTCCCCCGTTCTGAACCCAAGTTCTCAGCGTGTTGTAAGGGATGGTTTAGTGAAAATATGTACAAGTCACATGACCCTGATCGATAAAAGGTCGAACGAAGCGGCTCCCAAACTTAGGACTGGAACAAAAAGCCTGTTTTTAATGGGTTGCCAATTGGTGGGAGAGAACATGTATCAGTAAAATGAAATGCAAATTGTGCAGAACAGAGGCGTCTGTTATAAAAGACACAATAAGACAAACATTTGGATTAAAAAAAAAATTCACCATAGACATAAATACAGACAGAGCAGGTTCTATAAAGATGAACACGTGACATGTTTCTGTAAAGTTTGGGTCCAGGGGAGAAGCGAAATTTCTCTTTTGTACTTCCATCTGCAAAATTTCGGAAACCGCTGTTCTAAGTTCCCAGGTATAGATGTATAGAACAAAGGAACGATATAGCGAAGGAACGATATAATGATGGAACAATAGATAGATACACAAGGATGTTTCAGATTCTATTTATAGTTCCACCTTCGCTAAAGTTCCAAATAAGTTAAAAAAAAAACAAACAAAAAAAAACATGTGTTCGTCAATTGAGAATCATGCTGCGTCTGCGTCAGTATATACGTGTCACTTTACGATACAGGTAGTCCTCGGAAGTTCCGTTCCTACGCTGTTGACATAAC
This sequence comes from Maxillicosta whitleyi, assembly GCA_029822895.1. Taxonomy (NCBI): domain Eukaryota; kingdom Metazoa; phylum Chordata; class Actinopteri; order Perciformes; family Neosebastidae; genus Maxillicosta; species Maxillicosta whitleyi. The sequence goes on along the minus strand of JAPSES010104667.1, from coordinate 17,995 downwards.
CCAAATTTCCGCGTAAGTCAGAATTAACCCTTTAGTACCCCTAAATACCCCCTAAATCTGTAAATAACTATCCAAATACATGGATTATACTTCATATTAATAAAATTAAGTCAAAAATAAGACACTGTACGTACAGTATACAGTACGTATGTACAGTAATGGCCGACAAGACTCCGCTGTTGTAAAGTCGAAATAACGTAAGTCGGGTATGTCGTAACCCGAGGACTACCTGTACTTTATTTCAGTTGTGTTTTACATTCACATGTGAGTCGTACGGTACGTAAACGGCATTAATCAACAGTAACAGTTGGAGAAGTTTTTGCACGTTTTGTTTGAATCCAACTTCCAGCCGCTCTGTCATCATCGTTGAACTTAAATTTAAAGCCAAATACACGCCTTAGGATAATATAAAAGAATACGAGTCTGATGTGAGGATGCAATAAGCGCCGTGGGTCGTCTGTTAAAATCACAGCTGCCTCTTTCTCTGCAGCCTCGGTGGCATTTCAGCTCCCGGGAGACGATAAAACATCTAAAACACCGAGACCAGGGAACGTCGCACAGGAGTTTTCTCCACAAATGATGATTAATTGTCAAAAACAGACGCGGCGTATAGAAGAAAAAAGGTAAACGTGTGGTATAAACCCACATTTAGTACTTCAGGCTGAGTCTGGGTTTAAAGGAGGAGTGTGGAAGGGGCTGATGGGAAATGTAGTCTATTGGAGTTCAAAAAAACAAATCTAATTTTAGTCATTTCATCTTATTAACTTTGATTTCACACTTCAAGTTTGTCTTAATTAACAGGTTTACTACCTCTAATTTTCTGTTCAATTTGGTTTGAACACACACATCAGAAGGCTGATGGGAAATGTAGTCCGAGTACGAGGACTTTTCACCTTTAAAACTGAAAAAAAAAAAGCAGGGGTGGAGCTTCCAGTTAAGAGCCAGGCCCTTCTAACTGACTAACTGCTGCCTCTGTGTATGTATGCGAGTGCAGGGGTCAAAGGTCGCTCTCCATCACTCTAAACTCACTCCTCTAAAGATGACATCAAAGCTGCAAATGGCAGTAGAGGAACAAGTGTGTTGGAGGCGGGGTCGCGACCTCCATGTAAGGCCTGACCATTAAAGCAGGGGGTGATGGTCGGAAGGCAGAGGAAGGGGGGTGCAGAGGTGTGTTCTGGGTAATTAGAGCTCGGCCTCCTCGCTCGCTCTGACACTCTGCGGCGTTTTATTGCTCCGCTCAGGCAGCTCCACCACCCATCTAATTGCAATATTAGCGTGTAATAACAGCGGTGTTACGGCGATCCGTCAGCGCCGCGTTCTGCTGCCTCGGCAGGATTTTGGCCATTAACGGGCAAACGGAGGAAACAAAGCGACCTCTGAGAGGAGCATCACTGAACATTTATATTCACACACACACAGGCCTGTTAGAGACTGACCGACAGCATCGTATAGAACCACACATCACCGCAGCCTCAAACTGGGTTTTGTTTAGGAATCATGACTTATTACTGAGACTTAATGTTTATTTCCTGTTGGGTTATTTAAAGAAACAGACTCTGTACTTTTACTATTGTCAGTAGAAGGGAATTCATCCAACAAACATGTCTGTGCATCTACAGCCTCATGTGTCCTGTAAAACTGCACTGGTGTCACAGTTTTAAGTAGTGACAAAAACAGGAAAAACAGGTCACGTCTTGGCCAAAGTCGAGCTAAATATCGATAATATTGTGTTTCACGTCGTCGGCTCCTGATTTTGGTTAAATCCATCTTTTTTTTTTTTTGTTAAAATCCAGTGAAAGATCATCTCAAGTACAAAAGTAGTGTCTGACTTCTGGTTCTACATTTTGCCAAGAAACACATGATCTGATTGGTTAATTGATGAAAGGAGGCCTCTGATTGGCCCAAAATTCAACCCTGCATGTGTGTGTGTGTGTGTGTGTGTGTGTGTGTGTGTGTGTGCGTGTGTGTGTGTCAGTCTGGTCGGCACACCCAGATTATTATTAGTTTTATTTTATTTATTATTAAGCATCCACTGATTTCCCAGTTTGAAGCCTCCACTAGTTGTTACTATCATGTTTTTTTTTGTGTCACATGTGAAAGTAGAACTCGTAAAGACGATGAGATGACACACGCGCTAACATACACAAAACCCTGACCACTGTGATGTTAAAAACCTACAAGGAATTTCACCTACATCTCTAAGTGTTTGAAAAAAACCTCAAATTTGCATAATGTATGAACAGCAGCTGGCCTAAATAGCACCAGCTTAGAGAGGACGTAAGACACAGTGAACTGACGATAACATGTAACGGGCTAGGTCGTGTAATTAAGCAACAGTAAAAGCGTCTGACGGCCCCGTTAGTATAACAAAGTGACTACAACAAGGAAAAAACAAGACGAAAAGGTCAGAGTCCAACTTGGGCATCGTTACACAAAGTGGACACACCTTTAATAATGTAGATAATAATATATATAGGCTATATAATAATGTAGAACAGCCGACTTAAATAAAAACATTCATTGTACGGTAGACGTAGAGACCTAAACTGTTCTGTATCAGACTAAACAGCTTTACTTCTGTTGTGAATCTGGATATTACGTCGTTTTCCATTGGACACCCCCGGTCCTGCAGGTTATTGACCCTCCCACGTTGGCTTCACTTTTCAGCCCCAGAGGTTGAATGTTATTAAAAATATCAGAGCCTCAAAACTGCACTGGGTAACATGTTTCTACGTAAAGGTTCATCTTTATTAAACCCACTTTAGTCTGAGCTTCATTTCTTTATGTATTTGGACCCTAATAGTTCAACAGGTTGAATCTGAACCTCCAGCTGCTGAGAAACTATCTGTACATTAATTTTGGCAAAGATCAAGTGGATTTCTACAACCTGAATTCATGCTTAATTTATTAGGTTTTATAACTAGCTCCGCCCCCACATTTGCACATATAAGGTCCAGACTTCACACCAGTTCCACACAATTGTTTGCTGGAGTAAAAACTGAAAATATGTCCAAACTTGGAGCCCATTACTGAAAATGTTCAGTTGCCAATAACCTGGAGGGGGGCGGGGCCTGAAGTGTCTCCTGTGCATTTAAAGGGCCAGCGCTCCAAACCTCCTTTGTGGTGTCATTAGTCATAAATCTGTTTGAAGATGGACCTGGACCAGTCCATGGAGAACACAGGTACATTTAAAATGAAGAATTCCATTTAAGACAGAATATCTCAAAACACCAGTTAACTGTAGTGCAACACAGACAGACAGGAACCTGGATGTAACTCAGCAAATAGTTCAGATTATTATTCACAACTGACTCTGTTTCTGAATGAAGAGATGCAGTGTAAGTGATTACCCATGATGCCTTGTGCCTCCAGTTCGAGCCTGTGGGTCAGTGTTGTGATGTGAGGTTGATACAGGTTTTAACATCTAGGTTCACAACGTCATGTGTCCATAAAGTGATGTTAATAACTGCAGTGACATTGCATCAGCTTACTGAAACAATGTACAGTGAACTCATGCTGTACTGAAAGCCAACGGCAATCCAACAGAATATGGGAGTGTGGGACTTTTATGGCCAGTCTGTGTTTATAGATAGAGATTTACAGAGCTACATACAGTAACTATTATTAGTATTAGGCGCGTTAGAGTCAATTCACATAAAACAAAATGACAAATAAAGTCCATTTTGCTTTGTTTCAGCTGATCACACAAGGTTGAGTGCGTCTGAAACCCTTTATTCACTGTTGTGTTTAATAACAGTAATACATCATATTCTGTAAGGTCATTATACTGTGTGTTCGGAGCATTACTATCCGGTGAGAACCACATACTACTGTATTTCCACAAAGTCAACTGTTCCTGAGTTCAGAAACACATGAAACCATCTGAGAAGTCCACCGTTACCTTTCACTGGGTCTTGGTAAAGAGCTGCTGCATCAGTGCGTGTCCTCACAGAGACACAAAGAGACATGAATGTGTGTTTGTCAATGTGATTTACTACAACGAGACGTGAATTCACAGCGTTAAACTGCTTTACTGTAGCTGCTCAACTACATCATTTGCATGATGGGTCACTAAACACACTAACACCACACACACACCCACACACACACACACACTGAGGGGGGTCACATTAAATATCCTGCATTTCTTAACAGGCTCTAAAATGCAAAGAAACAACCGAAGCTGCAGTAAATCACAGACAGAGGACTGACACTGTGTGTGTGTCCATTAATAATGCATATAATAACTGTGTGTGTATTCCCTGGGTTGGTGGTCTAGTATCAGTGTCCGGTCGTGTCCTAATTAAAGCTGCAGAGGCACAGTGATGAAAATACTGAATTATGGGTAATATGGCGTTTGATGCACACATGACACCCTGCTTTTAAAAATAGCCGGTGTTAATCTGAGAGTATTTTAATAACTGATGATTACAGGGATTTTCTTGAGCAAAAGCACCAAATATAATAGTGTCTTGAAAGTCAAATTTATGCACTTTTTTTTCTGCATATTGTTCTGTATTTTTCCTGTACACCTTGTATCTGCATGTGCTATATGCTATGTTTATGTACTCTATTGTAAGTAGCTTTGGATAAAAGTGTCTGATAAATGTAATGTAATGTAATTTTACATCCTAAATGAATGACTATGATTCAGGTAAGTAGAAAGATCAGAATAATCCACCTTTTCTCATCATTATCTGTAGTGCAACGTCCAGAAACTGCATCTTTCCCCTCATCCTCATCCAACCCTATCTTTAGCCTGGACATGAGAGCGCTGTGTGATATCATGCTGGGTGAGACATCTTCTCTTCTCCTTGGTTTTCAGTTCAACAATCACATCTGAGTAATAAATCAGGACTTGAATTGAACACCAGGGAGCACAGATTTAGCCCAAGTCAACACTAATATGTGCATTTTTTTTTTTTTTTTTTTTGTATAAACTAATGTTTGCCTCCTTTTTCTTTTAAGAAGAAATAACTAATCTAATCAACATAACCTTGGTTTTACAACATATTTCTCACTAACCTGCAAATAAACCTGCAGGGCTAATAGTCAGTGGTAAACTCAAACATTAATGGAGTCTTAAACAGTGGAGAGGAAGGTTCCGAGCATGCACAATGAGGTTATTTTGAGGTGATAAAACCAAAACAGCAGACGTTGGTTTTGCACGTTGGTGAAAAACAGCAGCAAATGTCAAGTCTTAAACCAGTAACTGTAAGCGCAAACATCACGAAAATGCAAATGTGAACCATTGGTGTAGCTGCTGTTCATTACACAAAACCACAAAGAGCATGTGTGAATCAAGGTGTGACCATAGCATCTCAAACTCTCAGCTTATGTGACTAAAAAAAAAAAAAAATCCCTAACCCTATTGTATGATTAAAAACATCCATAAAATCCCTAAGTTTGCTTTTGTTGGATCCATTGAAAAGCTTCAATACTCATATCTTATGTCAATCCCAGAAACATGATGTATGTTTTTTTTGCACAAACTCAACGTTTCTGCAGATTCTGTCCTAATTTTGTCTGAAAACATGACCTAATGTTTGGTCTCTACCCACAATGCATTGCACCAGCATGAACAGAGAGGAGGAAAAGGTGGTGTTGGACGTATAGAGTCCATCTGATGTGTGAGAAAACACCATCAAACACAGAAGAGAGAGGTCAGATCTGATCTGACATGTATGAATAAGTACAAGTATCTTCTTGTTTAAATGTATGTTATACGAGTTAGACGGTAAGAAGGGAACAAATGTGATATTTTACTACAAGAACAAAATTATGATATTTTGAGAAAAAAAATACATAGAGAATGTTGATGAAAAATGTCAGGAGCAACAAAAATGAGGAAAAAGTTGTACTATTAGAAAAAATATATTTAAAAAAAAAAGACATGACAGTAAAATAAATCATCATGGAAAATAAGATGAAGTGTTGAGGAAAAAATATTAGGACAATAAAATCATAATATTTCAAGAAAATAGCATAAAATGTGGAAAATGTGTTACGTAATGAGCATATAACAGTTATATTACAAAAAAGTCCTAATATTTATAGAGAAAAATACAACAGTAAAATTGTAATTTATTTGAGCTTGAGCTATTTTATGAGAAATAATAATATTATGAGGTAAAGTTTAATGATTTTTTAAAAATTTCTTCAAAAATAGATGAAATTCTAATGTTATTTGTGCTTTTTAGTCACAATATTGGGACTTTATTTTTGTAACATAGTGACTTTTCATGAACTGTTAGTATTTGAAGTTTGGTGTTTTCTTCATGCTTGTGGGTCTAATGCTCTTTGTACTTTAATGAATATGCTGAGTGTGTGTGTGTGTGTGTGTGTGTGTGTGTGTGTCCGTGTGCGTCCTGGTCTTGGTCCAAGGCCTCTCTAACGAGCCAACGTGGATTTGGTGGTGACCTCCCCTCTCCTCCCCCTCCGACTCCCCCCTGACCTCCTCTGAGGTCATCGCCTCCTCCACCTCCGCCCGACCAATCGCAGACGGCCGTTGTGACGGACAGCGGCCGACTCCAAGGACGCCGAGGGCGGAGGGATTAGAGGCGAGGACGGCCGAGCTCGGCGTTAATAAAGCAGCGTGATGCCGTTGTTTGGGGGGCGTCCGATTGGCTACTGGGTTTAATTTTCAGCTCTGATGTGACATTGAAGGTAGAATAAATGTAGGAATGATCGGCACCGACCTGTGGTGCATTTACATGCTCTCCAGTTTCACGTTAACCCTGACGTGGTTTATGCATCCTGGAGGATGTGTTGGCCAGATAAAGGAATAAAACACGGGTAATCAGTCATTGATTTTATTTTCAGACTCGTAATCTACAGATAATCAATAATATAAAGGTGAGGAATATTGATTAGCCTTTAGTTTACACTTACATGTCTATAACTGATTGATTCTCTGGTGTCCAGTTCAAGGGAAAGGTGAAGAACATGTTAATATAATTTATTACTTTTACATAATACAAGAGCATTTAAAATGATCCTCTTAAAAAGTGAACAGTGGTGTTCGGGCCCTTCTATGTTATTACACCACCGGGGAGTTTTCATTTGAGTTCTCGTCTCCTTCAGATGTCATAGAATGATGTGATTATTCTACTTTCTGTGCCAAGAGTCCAATAGATAATAGATAAGTCCCGCCCCTTCTGCCCCGTGGATCTGCCTTTGGAAAAATTATTGATGGTGGAGATGAATTTTGGACCTTGTTTGAATTGAGTCACCATTAAACAGTTTAAAAGAACATTTTACAAGTTAAGAAAGACACATTTTGTGTTTAAATGTAGTGGAGAAACATCTAGGACAGTGTTAAAGAGCTGTGACACCAAAAGAACCAAGAGAAAAAGCATAAAGAGCTCCAATGGTTCCATCTTCAGACTGAACAGACCGTTGACAGAGACACCTACGATGACGTCACCTCCATAGCTTTCTTTATATTTACGGGTTTTCAGGATACTTCAACAGTTTTACAACAAACTGACTTTATTGACCCGTAAAATGATCTTTAAACTGACCAACAAAAGGGGATACAAAAATAAGTCGTGTTCCGTCCCATGGGACAGAACCCGATGAGACTCCGCCCCTCTATGACTGGAAACGATGAAAAAGACAGAAATAGTCAATTTAAGGAGCGCTTCCTGTTTTGGTGAAGAGTCTGGCTGCACATCAGCTCATCATACGGTCAAACCTCTAATGTGTGACCGCTGCACAGAAAAGGCACCATTTGGAAAACGTTTCATTCCTAATGTCGGTCGATTTTTACTGACTGATGTGAAGCTCAATCCTCTAGAACAAGGGGAGGGTGTGTATAATTTACACCATAAATGGACAACGTGATTCCTCACATGTTTTTTGGACCGCGTTAATCTAAGAATTTATTGGGATAAAATTCAGGAGGAAATGCAAGAAATTTTAGATATGAAACCATCACTTGAACCACACCAGAGAATAGAATGGGATGGTGATTTCTGTTGATTTGGCAGGTTTTTACTTCAGATGCTCTTCCTGACACAACCGGGCTTGGGACCGGCACAATGGGGCTTGCATTGTAGCTAATTTGGGATATATAACATTCACCTGGGTCTGGAACCGGCCATCTGCCACACCAAAGTCAGTGGCGTAAACCACTGAGCTACCCAGTGGCTAGAATAGAATAGAATAGAACAACACAAGATAGAATAGAACAGAACAAATATAATAGAACAGAACAGAACAGAACAGAATAGAATACTTTATTTATCCCACCCTGGGTAAATTTCAGTTACAGCAGTATAATAATAAAGTGCAGTAAATTCTCGAAGACAGACAAGAAGACGGTGAGGAAAAAAAAATATAGTTACATTATTTACATTTACATTGCAGTGTGTATTTGGGGGTTAGTGAGTGCTGTTGTACAGTCTGACGGCTGTGGGGAGGAATGACCTCCTAATTCTAGGAAATGTATGTTTTGAGGGATTGAGTAAAAAAACAAAACAATATATATATATATATATATATATATATATGCTTACAGGTCTTGTATTACTGGCTCATAAAGTCATTCCTATAACTGTCTTAAGCCCCGCCCACTCACTGTGGTCCAGTGGATCCAAACACAGAACCACTGGATGGACATTTACTTGGAAAGACGGTTTCTGTTAAGTCCTATCTGGTAAAGAAAATGTCCCTGACACGTAGAGAGGGTTTTGTTGTTGTTGTGTTTTTAATTCTCTTCTTCTATTTTCCTGCACGTATGTACGTGTATGAGTGGGAAAAAAATTACACAAAAGACAAGAAGTGTTCAATATGTATGAGACTGATCTATACGTCGAGGAATTTGTTCTGATAAATGTAAAATAAATAAATGAATAAACATACCTCTAATATGGAAACTAAAGGACAGATCATTTCAACCAACAGCAAAGAAAACAGCAGTGAATTAATTCCCCTGAATATTCATATGTACTCAGATATTTAAGCGTCTCCTTTGTCTTATCTGATAAAAGCTGCATTTGTCAGAGTTTCAAGGAAGTCGACGTTGTTTTCATGCGGTGTTGATTAAACAATTCACAGGCTCCGGTCGGAAGTGAGAGGTGAGAAGAGGTGATGCTGAAGAACAAACGCTGGCAGAAAATGAACAAATAAAAGAATAATGTGACGAGCAGACGACACGCATGCAGGATATACGTCTGATAGAAAGGAGACAGCAGGAGACTTAGACTGTAGGACAAACCGTGTGGTGATATAAAAGCATGTATTGGATCAACACTTTAGTACCAAGTGTAAAAAGTAAAAAAAACAACTGTGAATACATCCCCCTGAGGTCATTCAAGAAACGTCTGAGCATTCTTAAAAGCAGAGTGGGGGAAAAAAAGTGGAGGAAAAGTCCCATTCCTGACCAGAAAGTCAAAATATCTCCACTCCAGATTCCAGCCCCTGATACAGTGATTGTTCACATGTTGTTCTAGGATAACAAACAGACAGAACGTTCTCAAATCATGTAAGAAGGAACAATGTTTGCGCAGCAGATTAAAGCTAAAACCAAAAACAACCTCCAAACTTATCAACAGCCTGAAAAGCAATCAGCGGTAGATCAATTCTAGACCAATAACGTGGAATCAGCAGAGTTTGGTTTTCACAGAACATAAAAGCAGCTGCAGTTCATCTTCATGTGCACCACGCTGCGTTCACGGACATCAAGGACAACAGAACGCTCACCTTCCACAAAATGCCATCTTTCAATGCTACTTATATTTTTTAAAAATAAATAAATAAAGCTTCTGTAAACCCAAACCTGATGTCAAACGAGGAACCAGACACAGAAACCCGCAGACAGACGGACAGTGAGGTCCTACCTGTCGATGATTACGGGGTCAGAGGGCGTCTCGTTACGATTTCCGCAGCTCTTCTTGTCACAACACCGACTGTAAACAGAGACAAAGAGATGTTTATTTAGATCTGAAATGTTAAAAGGGACGTACATGTGACAATACAGGACCTGATTCAACATACTGACTGTAGAATAGAATAGAATAGAACACAATAGAATAGAATAGAATAGTTCTTTCATTACAGTCATGTGCAACAAATGTCAATATAAATGTGGTAATTGAGAATAATTTGACATTTCGTCCTTTTCTAAACATGATTATTTTCCACAGCCGTTCATCATCTTTTACATTGACTGGTTTTAGCTTCATAAAACCTGTTCAGTCCTGTTATGTACCATCACACTCGTTCAGATTCATCCTCTTGTGTCGTACGTTCTCCTCATCGCCACCTCTTCATCCGTGATGTGAAACGTTTTTCATAAGCAGCAAAATTTGTGAAATAAAACGTTTACTTTTGCAAGCGCACAAACTCATCATGTAGTGAACAATAATATATTAAAGAGCTAAAGATTAGTTTAACTCGGTGAATAGATGATACACAGAAAACATGATATAATCACAACACATGTTTTATTGCGTTCATACATTTGCAGATGACATAATGAACAGTGGAAGAGTCTTACTTTAAATTAAATGCATAAATACTGTGGGAAAGAGTCGGCCAAATGACCTGAAACTCCACTTTAACAGTGAGTTTAAGAGACTTGGAAGTAGACATTTGTTCTTCAGTTGTATATTGATAATATATTGTACATTTATTAAATTTCAATAAACATTTGTTGATTATTTTCCATTAAATCGCTGTGTAGTTTATATAAAATATGCATTATAAGTTTGTTTTTTTTAATCTCCGTAAGCCCTTCCTGGACAAATAAAGGCTGAATAGAAAGAAACTGACTGTAGCTTTTTAACACCAGGCTCATGTTTCTCTCCTGAAAATCTTTACAATTATTTACAAGAAGCTTTTCTGTAAAATCCACTGTTCAAATATCGTGTTTCTAGAGACTTTGCTAAACTCAGTCACACACTGATGGTCCAGCTGGTCCGCGTCCAAACCAAGGTCAGTAACAGTTGGACGACGCCCAGCGACCGAGGCACCGTCGAGGACCCCCCTACCCCCACCCCGACCCCTGGCACCACCGCCCTGACAACCAGCCAGCCGACCGGACGGACGGCTCGCCAAACAGCCGCGCAGGTAGCCAGAGGGCGAAGCGTCCGGCGAGCGTTTCATCCAGCATTAAACCCAAACAGAAGCCCAGGAGATGTGGCGGTCTGTGGTGGCATCCGAGACCCTGAGGGGGAGGGGCTGGGGATGGGAGGGGGGAGTCTGGGTTTCCATTTCAGCTCTGCAGGGGACGGGTGGAGCCAAATGAGTCTGGTGGCAGTTTGGGTCAGTGTGGCATGTTGAACAGCAGCAGGACGAAGCCAGCACATTAATATCCATCAGAGCGTTTACAGCGGCAGCGCGGAGGCCGTCAGGTCTGCTGCGTTCAGTCACAAAACACCGAAACTATCAACGACGCTGAATCTAAACTCTGACTTTGTAAGAAATGGAATTCAACATGTTTACTAAACCCTACGTGGAAAATAACAGTTGGTTTAAACTGGTTTGAAAACAGAAAACTATTCAATGGTTAAATTCACTGTTTTCACTGAAACAGAATCAGGAGCGGAATTTAAGACACAAACCATGGTGTTAAAACTTTTTTTTAAAAAAAGGGTTAAATCAGGGAAAAAAAGTTTAAAAGTATTAAAATCTGCTGTGTTCGACCGCAAAACACAAACTATGAATGAAGCTTGAATCTAAACTCTGACTCTAACAATAAATACATTAATTAATTAATTAATTAAATGAGAAAAACTCTGAAGCTCCTGATGAAGCTGACTCTAAACTAAATTAATAAATTAAAAAAAGGATTTAAATCTCTTATGTTTGGTGAGAAAACACTGAATAAAAAACAAAACATGGGCATTAAATGATCAAATCCACCATTGATCACTGAGACAAGAACTGTACAACTGTAAGCAAAGGATTCTTTTATGTGCTTACGTACTTATTCTAAAAAAAAAAAATACATTAAAATGAAAATTCAAAGTTCTATATCCCAACACTAATGTCATCCTAACACTTTCATATATTGGTTATATATTTTTACATTACAAGTATTGAAAGTATTCATATCGGACTAATTACATGATTTATGGACATGAATATTCCACTAATTAACCTTTTCTCATACTGTTATGTAAACTCTTTTTTTTTTTTAAATGGACTTTTACAGTGACGTCATACTTCCGGGCACCTCCATATTTCATTAATTCAACCAGTTTCTTAAAAAGATTGAAAGGTTTGACTAAATAATTTACAATAAAACCTGTCATATGTGTGATTTTTCTGTTATTTACTCCAAAAATTGTGGGAAAATTAAACAACTGCATGTTTGTATCTTCCTTTAGACTCTTTTCTTCTTACATTTAGGTTGAAATAAAGCTACAGATACTCAATTAAAGTCTCATTTTTAATCTGAGGATGTATGACGTTCAACTTTTAATCAACGGGGACTGAAGTTTATGGCTCAGAATTAACTGGACACTTCGTATTTGTCCCAGTGTATTATGGTCTGGAGGTCTGATGTTGTGTTTTTATAGTGTTACTGCTTCCTCAGCTGCACAAACCTGGCATCACTCATATTACAGAAATATTCACATTTTTCAGCCTCCAGCAGGACAGAGATGTTAGAAAATTTGCTCAAATTCATTTATAACGCCACACATGGGCGGGCGCTGCAGTTTTGTGAAATGCAAATGTGAGACTGTGATAGAAGTGAACTCGCTGTCATTAATAACAAAACAATCCTGACATCAGATCTCATTTTCTGCCTGTAATCTTCTGACGAGCAGCTCCTTACAATAAATCCAGACTTCATTTTTTTCCCCCTCTCTCTCTCCGATCACTCCAAGGGTCATTAACATATCTTCCGGTAATTCTTAAAAATTAATCATATTGCATATGACCCGCGACGTCCAATTACGCTCCTGCATTCGCCCCATGCTGTCCTGAATCAAATTGCCATTTGACAAACAAGCGTCAAATCGAGGCTGCGAATGCCAAATGAGACGCTTTATGAATCATTTATCACGCCGTTTGATCTCTAAGTACAGAAAAATCATAAACTAAGTGGTGTGTTTGCGTCCCCGCTGTCTCTGTGTCTCTGTATGGATGTGTATGTGTGACTGTTGCCATAGAACGTGCCACAATAATTTATTCCCCCAGCTACTTGGAACCATTAGTGAAAGTTCCAGGAGACCAATTAGCATTGGAAACCCACTGGTGCTGCTGTGGTGACAACCTCCTCCAAACTGCCAAAGAAGTGTTATAAACAAACCGGACCCCAGGAGCACTGCCGGGGCCCCTCCAGGGACCCGGGGCCCCTTTCCAAAGACGAAAACAAACCTTGGCTGAGCGTCCACAATATCGCCTTAATGACGTTTCCCCCCGGGCCACAAACAGGCTAACACCACGGCCGGCTAATGACTGAGAGGAACAACACACACAAACCTGAGAGGCCAAGTGTGTGTTGTGTGCGTTGTCGATGTGTGTGTGTGTGTGTAGTGTTTTTGTGTGTCCAAACCGGCAAAAATAAAACAAACAGTGTGAGCGTGTTGCTGCTGCTGTCACTCATTTTCAGCGGAGAGGGTTCGTCCCTTGCCGGCGCTGCAAGAGAGCCTCCTCAGGTCTGCACACGCACACACACACACACACACACACACACACACACACACACGGGCCCCAAAAATAATTCAGCCACATGAGCCAGTTTGGCCGGTGAGCCTCGGCCGGGCCACACAAGCATCATTACCGCTGGCTGCTCCTCCTCGCCGCTCAGCAGCCACTTCAGATGTCGCCACAAGTGGAATGTACTTAAGGCACAAAGAGAAGGTTTGTCCGGGCATGTCGGCGCTGCGCTATCAAACACACACACCAGAAAAAAAAAACACAGAGAGCCCTTCAAAGGCTCCCTGAGGATCCTCCAGCGTGGCGTCAGAGGCCGCGCTCGGATCACAGCGTCCAGATAACACCGAGCAGGACGCCCCGTCAGCAGGGCTCCCTTTCAAAGGCCAAGTGTTGTAATTACCCGAAGGCCTGGAAGGCAGCGCGGGCAGCCAGGCCTGACTGACGAGACGACGCGCTCCAGCCGACAGCGGCCAACCGGCCAGGCAGCCAGCGAACGCCGCCTGGCCTCCAACTCGGCTTCCCTTCCCTGACGGCGAGCGCGGTGGCAGCAGGTTTCTCTCAGCATCGCCCAGAGCCTGGCAGCGAGACGGGTGGCGGCGAGTGGCCCAGAGCTGGCGAGCCTCCGGGAACCCGCTGGCAACGCGGCCATGCCAAGCTGGCTGCCGCCGCCGCCACCACCGTGGCCGCCCGCTGGGTAGTGACTGGTAGTTTTGGAAAGCAGCAGAAGCCCATTTAAGAGTGGTTAATGTGCTGCGATGATACGACGGAGCTGAAGCTTAACGGGTTAAAGACAAAAGCACGAAGGACGCGAAGGATTTATCTGAAAGTTACGGAAACAGAAGGATCTGAGGAACCAGTTCAGCCAAATATTTTACAGATTACAGTCACTTAAACATAACATAAACCAGTTTGGTCCATTTTAGCTTCATATTTTAATGTTAATTATCAGTTTAAATCTGTATATTTCATTTGGTTTGATGTTCAGACCAGTTTCAGGCTGAAGTCCAAACTGATGGAAAAATAAACCTACATGAACCTCATCAGTTCTAGTCTTTGGAAACCAGTAGAAAACTGTTTACTGCTGCGGTGCAATGGGGCTGAACGGGTTAAAGGCAAAGGAAGGAGGAATCTGACAAACCAGTTAGCCACATATTTTACCAGTTTCGGTCATTTTAACAAGACAGGAAGCTCATAATGCCATTAGAGGGCGTTGGTTGAAAAGAGTTTTCACTCATTTGTTTGATTTGTCTTTTTTATCCCCGTCATAATATCATGACTAGCACAAAAAAATAAAAAAAGATTACAGGTAGTCCTCGGGTTACGACGTACCCGACTTACGTTATTTCGACTTTACGATGCTGGAGTCTCATCCGCCATTACTGTACATACATACTGTATACTGTACATACAGTAAGTACAGTATCTTATTTTTTACTTTATTTTATTAATATGAAGTATAATACATGTATTTTGACAGATTTAGGGGGTATTTAGGGGTACTAAAGGGTTAATTCCAACTTGTGCTGAAATTCAGGTTACGTTGACAGCGTAGGAACGGAACTCGTTCGTAACCCGAGGACTACCTGTAGTTAGTTTGTCACTGAAGGGTTGCCAGTTCGATTCCATGAGCCCTTAAGCAAGACACCATTTCCTCCTGAGGCACCTGCTATGAAAAGCCCCCCCTGTTCTTAGTTGGTGGTACGTTGTAGGTGTGTGGTAAAACGTGACGAATCTGAACCTGAATCTATTTCCATACGTGACGTGAGCATGAACGGGCCTCGACGTGTCTAAAGGATACTTTAAAAGCCCGTTTTTAATCGGAATGATAAAGTGCGTGCTGTGAAAACCCACTGAAGGTGGATGTACGTGGACGTGAACTACGTGGCGCTCCTCCGGTAAAGCTCAGGGTGATCCCCCGCCGGTGCGAGCTGAAGTCGGTGTCTCACCCTGAGGTGCGTCCTGCCGAGTCTGATGCAGGTACAACCCAACAGGGACGCTCATAAAGACAACCTGCCTCACCTGAGACATTTACACAGAGATGGAAACAGTGAGGCAGCCTCTGATCCGCCTCTCATTAGCGAATGGAAACACAGCATCCATCAGGGAAAGCTGCTTAATAATCGCACTCAATCACATAATGACTGAAGACAGCCAGCCATCATTATGGAAATGAAGCTCACATGGAAGAATCTCGAAGGGGAAGTGAGCCCGACGCCCGATAAAAGACCAGGGAGGAGAGAAATTTACAGATACTAAAGAAGAAGAAGAAGAGGTGGAGGCAAATGAACCCGCAGTTTCAGATTATCCACTTAAGTCACAATTTACTTTGATATTTTACTAATTTATGGCCATATTCCCCCATTTGACTGATAAGACAAACCAGTTTACTGTCAACTAAACCACGTTACTTCAAATCAGTTTCATATTTTATGGGATTAATGTCAGTTACTATTAATGAACAGTTAAATAAACCATTTTACTCCATTTTAGCTTAAGCAAAATTAACAAGTTTCATTATTTATGTTCGTATTCTATCCATTTATTAACGAATTGCATCAGTTATCTGTTATATCAACCGTTTTATACATGTTAGTTTCATATTTTTATAGGTTTCTGGCCAAATTAAACCACCTAATAGTAAAATTTACTTTACTATATTTTATTTTCTTAATTTTTTACCACTTTACTGACAAACAACATCAGTTCACCTTGAAATAAATCAAATTGATATATTTTGATGGTAATATGTTTACATTTACTGCCAATTTGGACAAGCCAACTCAAAGATAAACTAGTTTATCATTTTCTTTTCAGTTTTACTTTGATATCTGAATACTTTATGGCCAGGTTAAAACACTACTGATTTTAAGACAAACCACTTTAGTAGTAAATTTGTCAAATTTGTACTGGTTCACTGTAAAATAAACAATATAACACCAGTTTAGTTTAATATCTTTACTAGTTTATGGCCAAATTTCACCAGCTAACAGTAAAATGAGCCAGTTTAATCCATTTCATATTTTTTACATTTAATCAGTTAATGAACAAATAGTATCAGTTACCCTTAAAATCATCTGTTAAATGTTCAATAAACAGTTTTACTCCAATTTAGTTTAATATTTCACAGATTAATGGCCAGATTAAATCATTTACAGTAAAATTAAACACTGTTTTCATTCTTAAGTTATTAGTTCACTGCCAAAAAGCCCCCTTTAGTCTTAAAATCAACCAATTTACTCAAGTTTTTGGTAACATTTTAATATTTATTGCCATTTTCCACAAGCTATCTTAAAAGGTAAACCAGTTAATCAGATAACTAGTTAATCTGGTTAATCCATATCTGCACATACAAACCAATTTACACCACTTAGCATCCTTTATGCTTTACATATAATCCAGTTTAGGTTGATTCTTCCACATGTGAAATGGATTGAATCAAAATAATATCCGTAAATGAAATGTGATCATTTAAAGATAAGAAACGCTCTGAATCCTCGGCCTCGTGTGTGTTTGTGTCTTATTTTTATCCCCCTCTCTGTTGTTCACTCCTCAGTCTGAACCAGTAAAACCATTAACTCACCGACGACAGCAGAGACACAGGGCAGGAAAC
The DNA here is from genome assembly GCA_029822895.1 of Maxillicosta whitleyi. Taxonomy (NCBI): domain Eukaryota; kingdom Metazoa; phylum Chordata; class Actinopteri; order Perciformes; family Neosebastidae; genus Maxillicosta; species Maxillicosta whitleyi. The sequence goes on along the minus strand of JAPSES010104667.1, from coordinate 771 downwards.
GTGTTGATTGGTGTGATCAGCGACAAACTGATCCAACAGCTGCTCTATTTTTTTCCATTTACACAAACAGACAGTGGAAGAAACCAACAAAAACAGACACCAGCTCTGCCGCTTTACCCCGTTTGGACTGTTGCGACACGCTTAAAAACATACATCCATAATGACAGCGGATAAAGTGATGATGTTAACAGATTTACATGTTTACATCTGCTGACAAAGACATAACACCGACACTGCGAACGCACACGTACTCTACACGGAGGGCGGATAATGATGTTTAATGATGCATGAGATCACTTAAGTGCACTCGTCCGTCTACAGGATAATAATTAATAATAAACTCGGCGTGTTCACAGCAGCGGTTGGCCAGCCCTGACCAGGTACAGCGACATCATCATGGAGGCGGAGTCTTACCTGCACATGATCTCGTGGGTGAGGAGGACGCGACACATCTCTGGGTTCTTATCCTGTCCTTCATACAGAATGGGCTGAAAGAGACGGACACAAGGTTAAAAGAGTGAGATTTAGAGTATTTTTTTTTTTAATCTAATGTAACATGTCACTGTGTTCTCGATAAGATAAGATAAGGCTTTATTGAATTTGACAGTTTATAGCAGCGATGTACATAATAATCACTTGGCCCTACTTTCTCTTCGTATCCCTCCGCTGCCCCAGATGACACTAGTCTACCTGCTTCACTGCTAAAACAGTCGTGTACTAGTGCGCAGCATCAGCAGCATGACAGCGCACTGATATGAGAGAAAGTAGGAC
>JAPSES010104631.1:0-18777 GCA_029822895.1 Maxillicosta whitleyi | reverse complement strand
AATAACAAATAAAATAAATCAGTCTTCCACATTTGGCAGCCATGGCTTGTCTGAAGGACCTGTGGATACTCTTCAGTACAAATGTAGATGAAACCTCTTCTGTACAGTTAGTGGCTTCTTCTCTAGAGTATGCAGCCTCAACTTCATCAGAAGAGACCCCTGAGTTTTTGTCATAAAAGGCCAGTGCTGTAGCCTGGGCCCGCCCATTCCGTGTCGTCACCCACTCACCAGTTCTCAGCTGCATGGTATTGGAAATATCGTGATAACCAGGTTATCAGTGCTGTGACTTCATCAGATGACTTGGGTTCATCAGAGCCAGAGTTCGATTGGCAAACCTGCATCTCTGCTTGGGAGGTGGTCAAACTGAAAAGTTAACCAACTGATTAGTCCAGCCATCTGCAAGTTCATCCACCTAAAGTTCAGTTTAAACCAAAGATCCACAATACCAAGAATCTTACATGTATTTCAAAAGCCCCTATCTGCAGTTCTGAAAATGAACAGTTTACACTAATGCAGCTAAACAAGGTGGTGTATTGTTTCCAAAGAACCAGCTGATGACAGGCAACTTTTTTGTCACTGATAATATTTTGTTGCAATAGCGGAGCATAGTAGTGATAACAAAGAAAAAAAAAACCAAGTAATTATGAGGATTTAGAGTCTTCCATATACGCTTCAATCAAATACATTGGGAACTTCACCTAATATTTGCCCTAACCTGGAGACAACAGGTATCCTGTCTTTGTAAAGACCCAAAACACTACCATTTCAACAAACTGAGGGATTACAACTGAGTCAACCACTGATTTTGTGGCACTATGCCCTAAAATCAGTGCTTGGAATGGATGGACATTGTGATAAAGGGATGCTGCAGAGCTTGATGGGGAAAGAAGTTCTGCGTTTCTTTATGATGCAACACTCTTTTTAATAGATCCAGAAATAGGAGAAAAGATCCAGAAATAGCCTTCTGTCCTCTGATTCAGCAGCCTCTATTTCTACATACATCTGGATTGGTATAACAGAAGACATGTCATCCTGCTTTTACTATTCAGTCACAAACATATAACAGGTCCTGATTCAGTTATCCTATATTATAAAAAGAGATTGTGTGTGTGTGTGTGTGTGTGTGTGTGTGTGTGTGTGTGTGTGTGTGTGTGTGTGTGTGTGTGTGTGTGTGTGCTCAGTTGTTACCTGTAGCTGAAATATCTGAACTTGGTCAAGATGACATCTCTGTCGATGTCCAAAATGTTTGACTTGCAAAAAAAAAATCCGACAGATATCACCAATAATGCTCAAAGTAACACAACCAGTGACACTCTTCACATGTTTCACAGGTGTCTGAATCTATTCCAACTCAACCTTAAAATGACCAATGTATAAAATTTCTTCCCATCTGAAAAATGTAAGAATTCCATGAACATTTTAAAACTATATGACATCATCCATAGAATTAAACTGTATTTATACAGCATTTTAATAAAAACAACACAGCTGACTGAAGTGCTTCATTATTAACCTTCATCATTATCAACATCTTAGTCATTCATTGCACTGATTTAATCAATGATATTAATAGAATTGAAAAGACAGATTTTATTAAATCATCATGGATGTATGTGTTTAGAACAGATATATCTTGTGAACTCAGATGTACATAAATGTTATGTAATGATAGAGGCACTCATAAAAACCTTATAGTGTTTTAACATGAATGCAGATGCATTCAGTTATTTAATCATAATCACAGGTAAACAACCATTATTATTGCACCTTCCATGTATTTTTATTTGACTTAAGTGGGATCTGTGCCACTTCGTGAGCCATACTTTCCATAAACCACAAAGTTTCAAAGAATACTTAAAGTATTATTATAGTAATACTTACAGTATTTACACTATTTTGTAAAAATTTAAATGTGTCAATGAATATTGTTTTGATTAATCCTAGTAAGTATATTGTAGAAGCCACCGTGGGGCATCGGATTAAAATGCAAGATGTTCTAAAGGTCCAGAATATTTATTATTAAAGTTGTGGAATTAACAGACGGGATGTTATGGTCATTGTGTCCTACTACAGTTCTTTTAAAGTTGTTCTTGTGGTTTCTATAAAAAAAATAAAAAAAAAATACAACAATGTCCTTAGACAAACATAATGATTACAATATTAACATGTAACAACAATATATTTAACCAGACACTACTACATGACATTACTAAAGGGGTAAATTCAGGTCAAATGGGACACTTTTTAATAAAATGGTTTTTAAACTACCAAAATCCATAACTATCAAATTCTGTAATTCTGTAATTGTAAATTCTATCAAACTATTCAAATGTATTTATTTTTTCTTCAAATAGGTTGTTATGAACACATCTAATGGTAAATTATTTTAGTTTTTATTTTAAGACAAAAAACATCACACAGGAGGGAAAAACTACAAAATAAAACAGGAAACGCCAGACAAGACTAAAGACTGGGAGCAGATGTGACATTAAGAGCGTAAATGCGTATTGAACTAGAACAACCGGGTAAGAACATGAATAAAGAGCACAAACAAATTAAGAACACAAAGACTGTAAACATAAAACAAGCAACATATTTGCTTCCACATCAGCAATTCTTCCAACGTTTAAACATTGGCCTACAGTACACACACACACACACACACACACACACACACAGGCAAACACTCACACATATTTAGGGCACAAAAATTCATCATGATGAAGGTGAAGGAGGATGGCCCAGGTGAGCAGGCAGTGGATGACAGGGCTTCTGGTTTTCGGAGGCTGATCAGTGGATTTTTTTTTCCAAACCAATAGTACCCTGCCTTTTGCTTTTCCTCCGAAAAGCCCAAGATGCCATTCAATTTGGTATACTGGAAAGCTGTGCGCCGTATGTCCCTGGCATCTAGCGGGAACTCCCTTTCAGCGAGCAGCTTCACAAGACTAGCCAACTCACTCTCAGCCTCTTTTGAGAGCAGGGGGGCTTTACCAGAAGCATGGCTGGCACCTTTCACCAGCCCTTTCACCCGCCGTTGTAGGGTTGACTTTGGCACATTCCATGCCCTTGCTAAAAACCTCACTTTCGGTTCCTGTCCCAAAGTCATCTGCCTCTGGTACTGCTCAATAGCCCCTGCCATTCTGTCTTCCTTCCACTGATTTAACTTTCTTCCCTTCCTAGATTGCTCTGTCCTTCTCTTCTCTCCTCTCTGACAGCCTTTTCTTCTCTTAACCATTTTCATTGATGTCCCTTACAAATCTGTAAATTTTACATTTAGTCCCATTATTCTTTACTCACCACAATAAAGACTCACAAAAATGTTGTTATATTTATTAATAAATATAATATTTTTCATATTTTTGGGCAAATTTTCTGTTTTGTACATACTAACATGAAGAGTAGCACTCAACCTGAAACACTCTGTCCCACTCTATCTAACACTGTCAGGTTGAGTGGGACAGTGCTAAAAATGTAATTTTCATAAATATTACATCCAGTTTCACTTAAATTCATAATTTTTAAGCACACTAACAGTATGCTACATCAAAAGCTAAAACATGTATTATTACATCATAAAGGACAGAGCTATCCTTAGTAGTTGGAAACAGATATACAATTGTACAGTGTCTTACCATGAGGTTTCTGGGGTCTCACAATTTAAACAATCACAAAAGGACTGCCCCTGTGATGTCAGACCAATCACAATGCTTGTTTCATGTCTACTGGACATTAAGCAATAACCCAGTAACAATAGAAATGATTGGCCAAAAAAAATGAACCCTTTAAATGACTGATAAGCGTCCCACTCAATCTGAATCTACCCAATAAACCTAAATCTACACATGCACGTTACTATATTAACACTCTACACCGTAACAGACAACAAATTACTAAACTAAAAGCATTATTTTTATTTCACACGGCAGAATAAAGTTTTATAATTACGCTACGCTACCGCGGTAACCGCATTAAACACTATAAAAGGAAAGTTCACTATAATGTGCACATTCTTAACGTTCTACAAATCCAACATTCAACAGGTCACATACAAACAAGAAATGTCAGGAACTTACGGTGTCTGAACACACAAGAAGTAGAATGCTACAAACTGTCCAGGGAAGACGAGGGTTTCCTTCTGACCGTCTCTCTCCATCCAATAGTGTCTGTGCACGTGCACACACAGACACGCACTGCAATAACATGCACAAGTGCGGCCACGAGAGCTCCATGCACAGGGCGCATGGACGGTGGTTAACTAGTCATATGCACAGTCCTTAGTCCACAACAAACATTATAAACTTCCAGATAAAAATGAGCTGGATTTTGTTATTAGTAACGAATGTATCATCCTTTACAATGATTTGGATTCAACAGTATCTAACAGATTTAGTCTGACACAGGACATCACAGCTGTAACCCAGTTCTGTTATTTTATTTGTATTAACCTTCCCTTAACCAGGAAGGTTTCATTGAGATTAAAAATATGTTTTACAAGTGCAACCAGGCTAAGATAGACAGCAGCACAATCAACCAGGTTACAGCCAGGGAGCAACAGACCATACACCTATAAGGTTAAGGTTTCTGTACAATTATGTGAATCTTTTCATTCTGTTCTGCATGACAGACTCTAAAGCCCCCTCCTATCTTTATTTGAGGAACATTGTGCTTGAACAATTTTCATTTTCTTGTTCCTTTCTTGACAAATTAGCAATCATCTGCCCATCTTTGCTCCTAAAGAACTACACTTTTCTCTATGCTGCTCTGGTACTAGGTCATGATAATCACCTGTTCACATCAACTGTTTAAGATTCTATAATGTATTTCCTTGTTTTAACTCATTTACACTAAATTGCTCCTGTAAGTATTTCGTGAGTGTTTTGTGGCCTGAATGTGGAGAAAATAAATCATAAGCTGACAAAAACCTAACGTATTCATCTATTGTATTCATAATATCTGTATGAAATTTAAGTCAAAATGCATTAAAAAATCACTACATCCTATTTTAATATTTAACTTTTCCGATTTGGGTTTTTAACCTATAAAGACCCAAACAGCAATAGACAACATGCTGTTGATCTAAAATGATAATAACTTCTGAATCCCTAAAACCATGAAACATATGTAAATAACTGGTGTAAAATGCAGTTTGTAATTTTTTCATGGTCATCTGATATGACCCATTTGGATGTTCAGAGGCTCTGTAGTTACATCATCTTCTACAACACTGATTCACCAATAAAATCCATGTAGTTGGATCAGTGACAGTGGATGGATACACATGGTTTCAAGTTCAGTTATTAATATGTTTGCTGAAAAAGTCACTTTTTATTCAGTTTTCTGTTTCTGACACAATAACTCTCAAATGTAATTAACATCTACATGATCAGTGAATTAAAAATAGGAAAATACATAATATTTGCTGAACAAAATGTTAAATAAAAAGGATAATATTGGAATAAATGGTGATAAATTGTTTAAGGAAGGTAAAATCTAGAGTAAAATTAATTTGAGAACTACCACAAAAGCAACACTTCATAACGCTGAAGATTGTCAAATAGACAGTGAAAGTACAAGTTTGTTAAATCTGGTGCAGACTATAGTCACAATGGACTTTGCACTCATGGGGGATGTAGCATATGAATGTAACGCACATATTTGCACTCATGACCTCAGGCATTTTAAGCTTGCTGCTCTGAATTTTGGGTGTGTGCACAAAGACCGTCGAACAATGTATTTTTTGTGCAGTAGTTTTGTAACTCAATATGATAAAAATAAGAAATAAAAAAATCCTCTGCTGTTCAGAAGCTTTGAGCTCAAGGTCATTGCTTTGATGGTGGTGAAATATTCATTTTAGCGCCCGCAGAGTTGCTGCAGAGTCTGCAGCAGCTGGTATTCATTAAAAAAAACCTCTCAATTAATAATGTCGTGACATCTCTAACAGGGGACAAGCTGTCACTAAACACCATGGATGCACTAAACAGCATAAAACTAAACTCATTGATGGAAGTTTGAAAAACCTCAAGGTGATTACTTTTTAATTATTGGGACCTTTTTCTCAAACCTCCTAAATTTCATGAAGCACCACATTAACTGCATGTTGTTTGTATATTTACAGTACTGTGTAAAAGTCTCGCTTCAAAACACAAAAAAGCAAACAATAAATCAACAAACCCTGCCCCTCGCTCGTATTTTAGCTTATTTAGGTGTCGATCCAGCTGATGTCATCATGTCTATGCTTATGCTGATGTCAGCACAGGGATTTACTCTACGTATGTGCCAAGTCTGAAGTAAATTGAAACAAAATTGATGTTTTTAGAAAAATTTAAAATTTCTCACATCATAAGTAAATCAAGGAAAAAAGATTTTTTTAAAAATCATAAAAAATTCAAACTTTGACCTACTTTTCCCAAAATGAAATGACATCTATTCTGAATGACTGGCCATCTAAACCCAATTTGGTATAAATTTAACGAACAGTTTTGCTGCTAAAGTGTTGTCAAACAAATAAAACAAACAAAAAAAGTACCCTTTGCCTCCTGTTTGGGGTAATAAACACGCCCGCAATTAAACAGCTTCTGCAGGTAAAGTCAATATTTACTGTGACCTCCGTTTGGATTCCGTAAACCTTCGACTGTCCTGGGTTGACTTTCTGGATGTTTTCCTCAATAATTTTGTGTTCTATCACACACCTTCAGAGTGTTCCAGAGTCTTCGTGATCTTTTATCATTTTCTCTGTCCAGATTATTCCATATGGCTTCTACAATATCCATATTATTTATGACATGCATGACCACACATGCATTTGTCAGATGCAAAATGTATAAACAAAATTACATTTCAGAAAAAAAAAGTCACATTGGTAGGTTCAGTGTTTTACATGTTTGTAGCTTTTTTTTTTTTTCTTTGCTTCACTTGTACAATTTGGCAGGTTTTTTTTTTTTTTTGTTTTTTGTTTTTTCATATAATCACCATCATGGAGTAAAATTAAAAATAAATCAATGATGAAATGAAGTGAAATCAGACCATTTCTAGTTCTCTGATTCTATTCTCTGATCTATTTAGTGTGGTTAACCTGTTAATCTTAGTGTCACAATGCTGTAAACTGTGGACAGTTCCCTTAGTTAAAAGCTGCAGAACAAAAGTAGCTATAATATGGTACATGAAGATGTGACAATGAAAACCCAAGCTGTCACTGAATATCACACACTAAACATTTTAGCCTTTGCTCATTGGTAGCTGGGATAGGTTTCAACACCTGTTTATCCTCTAGAGCAGAGATGTCAAACTCATTTTCTTTCAGGGGCCACATTAAGCCCAATTTAATCTCAAGTGGACAAGACCAGTAAAATAATAACATAATACGTTCTCTCTTTGCTTTAGTACAAAAAATAAAATGGAATTCTGAAAACATTTACAAACTATCCATACAAAAAACATGTGAATAATCTGAAAAAAATAATTTTTTAAGAAAAATATGCAAAATTTTAACAACATTTATAATTTTTTTTTATTTACACATGTGCATTATGGATTGCAATTACAAAGGCACAAAACATTTAGTAACAAGCAGAATATTGTTTGCACTTGTTCATATGTGTTCAGGTTATTCATGTTTTATTGTTAAAGGATAGTTTGTTGATGTCAATGTTTTCCTAATTTATTTTAGTTGTATTTTTTCACACTTAAAGAAAAAAAATTGAATTGTCATTATCTATATAGGCATCATGTAATAATTGGAGCCAATATTTATAGGCTATTATGCAATTATTATTATTATTACCATCATTATGGTAAGCTATTACCATAGGTGGTAGTGGTGGTGGGGGGTTGTGCATTTTGTACTGATGTGCCTCTTGGTGAGGTCTCCCTCAAAAAACAGATTTTTATCTCAAGGGGCTTCCCAGTTAGATAAAGGTTAAATAAAAGATAAATAAATTAAAAAAAAAAATACTCCCCATAGACTATGTATTGACTGCACTAAGCCAGAGGCCCTAGTTGAGTATTCATAAATAACAATGTGTAGATACCCTCCAGATACATGTATCAAGTATGGTCCTCTTGAACAAAAATATGGCTGTACTGTTATTATTGTTTCAAATTTAAGTGCTGCTAGCAAAAGCTCTACAAAGTCAATGAACTGTATGTTTTATTCAGCTTCTGGGAAGCAAGAACAAAGCAAGTCCTCATCTTACAGATCTATTTATTTTATCATAAATAAATGAGCACACTGAATCACTCTCAGCAAGCATAGGTTAACAGGCATTGTTTAAACATGACCTTCATTTGAGTTCATTAATTTATTATGAACTTGAGACAAAGTAATTAATGGCCATCACTTGTTTTATGAGGCACAGAAATTGTATATTTGTCACTGAATCTTGACAACTAAACCAATAACTATCACAGCTTAGAACATAGTTTTCAGTAAATGTATAATTATAGTTACTGTTTCTGAAAAATTATGTAACATTCTAATAGATTTATACGTACAGTACATTCAGCTGAAACACAATGGGTGGTGTGAGAATTGTTTTAAGGCTACTACCTACTAATTGTACTTTTCTATTACCATATACATGTAGCCAGGTGTGTTGTAGAGTTCAGAGAGAACAAATAAAAGGAACAATATGAGGATTAAGATGAGTACTGAGTCCCGCTCTGGAAAAGAAGTGGTGCTTTCTCTTCTTTCTCCACATTTAAGAAGTTGAACAGAATCCTGCTTTGGCCGTCAGACTCTCTGTTCTTCATGAATAAAGCATTACTGGAAGTAGAAAACTGGAAAACAACCAACAAAAGCCTCAGTATGTAAATCAGTAACTGGTGTTTTTAAGCACAGGGAGCCATCTTGTGGTTTTATATAGCACTTACAGCAATATTATTAATATCTTCTGTGTGGATTTACACCAATCAACCACAGTTTTCTGCTGATCTAAAATGTGTACTACCTGTTGATCCACTAATCCCATTAAAACATGTAAAAAAAAATTTAAAAAAATATATTGGCATAAAATGCAATTTGTCATATTTTCATGGTCATCAAAATTGATTCATTTGGATGTTCAGAGGCTCCATAGTGAACATGGAAACACTATCACTTTCTAACAACATCATTCACAGTGGAAGAACACACTTGGTTTATGTTCAGTTAATGATATTTGCTGAAAAAGTCACTTTTATCTTCAGTTCTCTCTGTTTCTCATATAATATTCCTCAACTTTAATCAGAGCTTCAGTGCATGATCAGTACTTGTGTGGCAGCTCCCACTTTTATCTAACTTTCTTAATTGATTCCTCACTATTTATCATCTTCACTTTGGTTTGTTTTCCAGTGAAATTCAGGTATTTCCTTATATTTAATTCACTGATCATGCAGATTTTTGTAAAAGCTCAGATTGAGAGAAAACTGTGGAAAAAGTGCCTTTTTCAGCAAAATATATAAATAACTGAATATAAAAAAGTGCCTCCATACACTGTTATTTATCAGACTCCATGGGTTTTATTGGTGAATCAATGTTTCAGAAGATGATGTTGGTTCCATGTTCACTACATAACCTATAAACATCGAGATAGCTCATATCTGATCACCATGAAAAGATGCCAAAGTGCATTTTACGCCAATTATTTACATGTATTGATAGGATTAGTGGATCAGAAATTATTAAATATTTTACATCAGTAGATGGTTTTAGTTGACAATGAATGTTTGGGTCTTTATGGATTACAAAGTGCATTTTACATTTACATTTTTAAGTATTTCATCTAATATTAAACAATAGCACATAATGATTAATACACATACAACATACCCTGTATGGCATGCAATACAATTCCTATTCTGTAGTGAATCACATATGCTGCATCTTAAACAATTCATACATTTTCTCATATTATAAATAGTTCACCTTTTTTTAAGAAAGTCAAGGAAACTGAAATACAGTTAAACAGCACTAGACATCTGCAAAAGGAGTAACAGCATATACAGATCTGGGAAGACATTACAGTACTGTACCAGTGGTCTGTTGTGATGACGAGGGCGGCAGGCAATGACAGCGATGAAGGAGAAAGTGGCAACAAGAATGGCAGCACATAACAAGATGAAGAACACATGTGTGTTACCTGCAAATGCAAGATAAACATGCTACTTGAATGAATTCATTAAAAATGCACATTGCATCACCTGTAGCACATAGTTATAATTGAATAGAATGTATTTGAGACAGACTAACAGAAAAATGTTTAGACTGTTGTTTCTACACCACTGGTATAAGCCAAGGCAAGTTTATTTCTATAGCACATTTCATGTACAAGACAATTCAAAGTGCTTTACATAAATCATAAAAAGCATTTTAGCAGGGGAGCAATAAAAAGTATAGGCATGAAATAAATAATAATAATAAAAAAACAGATAAATAGATAAAACAGATTTAAAAAAAACTTAAGATTAAAAGAAACAGTGAAGATCTAAACGTCTGAATCAGAATTCTATTCAGATCCAGGTGACAACAGGTAGGTCTTTCACCTAGATTTAACTAAAATGACTGTTTCAGCTGATTTGAGACTTTCTGGGAGTTTGTTCCAGACATGTGGAGCATAGAAGTTGAACACAGCTGTCTGGTTCTGACTCTGAACTGACAACAGACCAGATCCAGATGACCTGAGGGTCTGGTAGGTTCATACTGGGTCAGGAGCCAACAGAAGATGGAGGCATGAACTAATTTTTCCAGGTCCTGCTGAGACATCAGATTTTTTTATCCTTAAGATGTTCTTAGGGTGATAGTAGTTGTGATGTTGTGGTCTGAGTCCATCACTACACCCAGATTTTTGGCCTGGTTGGTGGTTTTTAGGTGTATAGATTGAAACTCTGTGGTGACCTGCAGTTGTTTCTCTTCCAAAAACAGTTACCTCAGTTTTGTTTTTGTTCAGCTGAAGAAAGTTGTGGCACATCCAGACATTAATCTCCTCAATGCATTTACCAAGAGCCTGTACAGGGCCTTGGTCTCCAGGTGACATAGTGATAAATGTTTGTGCTTTCAGTGGTCTACTAGATGGGATTGGCTTTGTTCAAAATGGAAATAAACCAACTCACAGTCACAAGCTTTGGTCTGATTTTATATGGCATTGAGGTTAGTGACCTTATTGTCCTCCCCCATAACCCTGTATTCTCAGATCACTTTTTAATTACCTTTCAGTTTTGTGCTGGAGGGTAATTCTATATCATTGATAAAAACTCAAATGAAAAGGACATTATGCGATCGTTTTGTCTCAGAGTATAAAAAGATAATTCAGCCAATATTTACTACCATGTCATCTGATATGTCTAGTCCTGCCATATGTGATAGGTTTGTTAATAGTGCCATGCTCACACTAAAACCTGCTCTGGATCTAGTTGCCCTTGTTAAACCAAAGATTATCAGACGGAGGCCAGCTTCTGTTTGGTATAATGCTGACAAGTGTTTCTTTAAGCAAACTGCACCTAAATTAGAGAGGCTATAGCATCTCTCCAGCTCAGAACATTCTCTCAGAGCCTAAAAAAACTGTTTACTGATTTATAAGCAGGCCCTGAGTATGGCTAAAACCAGATATTACTCATCCTTAATAGAATAAAACAAGAATAACCCCAGGTTTCTGTTCAGCACAGTAGCCTGGCTGACAAATAGTCACAGCTCAAAAGAACCCTCTATTCCTGCTATTCTCAGCTGTGATGACTTCCTTCGATTCTTCAATAATAAAATCTCAAATATAAGAGACAAAATAGACAAAATGCTTCCACCACCAGCTCTGAGAAAGCTCTGCAAACGTAGCATCTTCTATAAACCCCTCTACAATATGAAGTAATTTCACCACCATAGACCAGGCTGATTTAACATCTATTATTATGTCCTTGAACTCATCAACTTTCCTTTTAGACCCAATCCCAACCAAAATTTTTTAAAGATACCCTGCCCTAACTATTAACACTGTCCTACATATAATAAATACCTCATTAGTAACTGGCTATGTGCCACAGTCCTTTAAATATGTAGCTATTAAACCACTTTTGAAAAAAAAAAACAACAACTCTGGAGCCTGGCATTCTATCCAGTTACAGGCCTATATCAAACCTGTTCTTAAGTCCTGGAAAGAGTGGTAGTTAAACAAGTATGTCAACACCTGCAGGACATTAGTTTATTTGAATATTTCCAGTCTGGCTTTTGACCTCAACGCTGAAACTGCAATTGTTACTAGTTACTGACAATGGACTGGTCTCAATCTTGGTTCTGTTGGACCTGAGTGCAGCTTTTGAGACAATTGACCACAGTATCCATATGACACAGATTAGAATGGGACATAGGCATTAGTGGAGCAGCCCTCTGCTGTTTTAACTTTTATTTATCTAATAAGTACCAGTTTGTCAATGAACCAACAATCCATATTTCAGAGTCATTCATGGTGTTCTTCAAGGGTCGGTCCTTGGGCCCATTTTATTTACACTGTATATGCTGCCTTTAGGTAACATCATTAGAAAACATTGCATTCATTCTCACTGTTATGTAGATGACACACAATTATATTTATTGTTTAAACCTGATCAGACCAGGCAATTAGATAAACTAAGCACCTGCATCCATGGCATAAAGATCCTGAAAAAACAGAGGTCATTATAATACACCCTTAAAAGTGTGAAAGATGTCCTAACTGACCAGACAGTCACCCTGGACAACAAAAGTGTAGCCTCCGGCACTACAGTTAAAAACCTAGGAGTTCTATTTGACCCAAATCTGCCATTTAATGCTCATATGAATAGAATAGAATAGAATAGAATGCCTTTATTGTACATCAAAATTAAAGAGACATCTCTCTAGTGGTGCGTAGTGCAAACAGTTTAAGAAAAGTATACATATACATGCAGAACAGAAAAGCAGGCATGTTAACTAACTAAGAACTAGCAGAGATAAATATATATATTGCACTTGACCCTGACTGAACACTGAGGATTGTATTACAAATATGCCCTTACATGAGGTATTGTTCTCATTTGAGGTATTGTCGCTGTAAAGTGTTTAGTGCCCGTATTGCACTGGGGTAGAACGTGCTGCTGAATCTGGAAGTGTAGGCCTGGATGGATCGGAACCTCTTCCCTGAGGGCAGCAGTGAGAACAGGCTGTGTCCTGGGTGTGAACTATTGGAGGTGATGCTTCTGGCCTTGCACAGACACCTGGTGTTATAGATCTGACAGAGAGGACAGCTGTGCTACTATGATGTTCTGGGCTTTACTCTCCACTGTGACACTATCCATGCACGTTTTAATATGAAACAGAACGGTGCATGTATAGTCCGTCAGATCCTTCTGTGCAAAAATGTCCCAGTTTGTTGTGTAGAAGCAGGTCTGGAGCTGTGGGATGGCATCTTCAGACCAAACCCATATGGATCACACCTCAGGCCTTGTTCTTTGTACGAAAGGTCTGTATGCTGGGGTGAGAAACAGGGACAGATGATTGTCCAATTGTCCAAGGTGGGGGAGGGGGCTGGCTTTGTATGCTTCCTTGATGTTGCTATAACTTTATCCAGCACGTTATGACCTCTAGTTGCACAAGTAACATGCTGGTAAAATTTGGGGAGCACAGATCTTAAATCAACATTAACCAAGTCTGTAGAACAATGTTCTTCCATATAGCCAAAATTAGGAATATTATGTCTAAAAATTATGCTGAAGAATTAATTCATGTGTTTGTCACTTCTGGATTAGATTACTGTAACTCCCCACTCCCAGTAAAAGTTCACTAAAAAGCATCTAACAGGTTCAGAATAGAACGGCAAGACTATTAACAGGAACTAACAGAAGAGAACACTTCACCACAGTGCTACGAGCTCTTCACTGGTTTCCAGCTGAGTTTAGAATTCAATGTAAAATCCTCCTTCTCACATACAAAACCATTAATGGTATAGACACTTTGTATCAAAGACACTCTTGTTTACTCTCAGTTCCCAGCCTGGCCATCACCCTTTAGTACAGGGGTGTCAAACTCATTTTAGTTCAGGGGCCACATTTAACTAAATTTGATCTGAGGTGGGCCGAGCTAGTGAAATAATAACATAATAATACATAAATAATGTCAACTCCAAACTTTTCTCTATGTTTTAGAGCAAAAAAAAGTAAAATTAAACAATGAAAATGTTTACATCTATACAAACTATCCTTTCAAACAATATGAGTAACATGTACAAACTGAAATAAGGGTAATTTGAATAATATTATGCTTCATTTTATCATTTCCACATGTTCATTACAGCATACAGACAGTAGATCTACAAAACATTTAATAACAAGAAGAATATTGTTTAAATTGCATTTACTTTAATGAAGACATTTCAGGTTCTTCATATTTGTTCAGATTATTTACATTTTTTGTGAAATTATACTTTGTTTTAGTATAAATACATGGAAATATTTACATTTACAAAGAGAATAAATTGGAGTTGTGAGTATTTATAGGTTATTATGTTATTATTACTTTGCTGACCTACTTGAGATTGAAATGGTCTAAATGTGGAACGTTAATATTTTAATATTTATTTCACAAATTCATCCCAAGGACCGAACTGGAATCTGGCGGGCCAGATTTGGCCACATGTTTGACAACTGTGCTTTAGTACCTGTCAGATACTCCTGCTCTGTTCCTGTTCCAGACCTTCACATCACCCTGGATCATGTCACTCCACCTTTGCATCCAGTCAAGCTGCTTACCTTCACTTCTGTTTCTACGCTTCATCACCTGTCCCTTGTTCCTTTTTCGGACCTCCCCAGCACCAACTTCCACACCCCTCTGCCAGTTCCACCCTGGTTTACCTGCCTGCCTGCTCCCCTGCTCTCTCTTCTGTTCTCCAGCTCTACCCTACTGTACATTTTCATTGAATAAAGACACTGAAGTTACCCTGCTCTCCTTTGTTGCATTTAGGTCCAAACCAACCTCATGACAGTACCGTCCAAATAGAATATTTTGGTCTCAGAATGCAGGTCTACAGGTAGTCCCCAAGGTCTGTAACAGTACAGTAGGAGGTAGAGCCTTTAGTTTCCAAGCTCCTGTCTTATGGAATTAGCTTCAGCTGATATTAAACAACCCCACAGTTCAGTCTAAGCTGCCCTAGGAGGAAATACGAATAAGTAAGGATGGACCTCCTCACCCTCACCTGTCTCTTCAGACTAAATGGACCCCCTCATGCACCCCTACCCAACTGCATCATAAAAGAATGTAACTACATCCATACCTGGATTTCCATCAGTCCTGGTGCATCTATAGCCTGTCCCTTCCATAAGAGTGGGTCTCTCCTTTGCTGTGGTTCTCCTCGAGGTTTCTATTTTCCCATTGGGTTTTTGGAGTTTTACCGTGGCGAGAAGGGTTTTATGACAAGGAATGCCCTGGACATTAAACCATTTCCTTCATCTACTCTTTATTTGGTTGTTTTGATATAGGGCTATATAAATACAATTGAATTGGAAAAATTAAAATTGATATAATATAAGCTTCTGAATCACTCTCTTATTGAGAAAAAAGTCACCATCATACAAACCCATGCGTGAACTTTGTTTCTATTTAACAGAGAACTCAAATGGTAGTAACTTTCACACATCTTCTGGAAAAGCTCCTTTACAGGAATACACTTACTGACGTGTCGCCATTACATTTGGATCAAAGTCCATCACGAAAGCGAATTGATTGAGCTCCAGTAACATGCTGGCCAATAACATCCCTTCCCTTTAATACGGTTGAATTTGCACATCTGTGGAACTAATGTGGATAAAGGGCACATGGTAAGCTTTATCTGAAACACCCCATGACCCAGCACAGCTTCTTTTAGTTTCAGTAGAAGCACAGATACTTTTCACACATACAAGTACAATTTTTTCTCAATTGTTTCAAAGCTGTTGATGGATGTTGTTGATGATGAATGGTGGATTTAATTTAGAACTGTTCCAGTCATTCACAACAGGGAAGAACCTTCACACTAATGACAGGTATATTACCTATTCTTTGTGTAATACATATACCGTACCGTAGTAATGGTTTTGTCATAGTGTTCCAGATATAAATCAATGTGTATTCTGCCCTGGATCACATACATATCTCACTGTTCTTGAATACCTACATTATACAGCTAAACTCATTGAACTACATTCTAATGCAGGTCAGGAACGGAAAGAAGAAATTATAATGTGCTCTCTGTTCTGGATCATTTTGTGGATCAGCAACAAACTGATCACACTAGATTTTATCGTGCAGTCTGTGTGTGTGTGTGTGTGTGTGTGTGTGTGTGTGTGTGTGTGTGTGATCTTCTTCAGAACAATAGCTACATTGATGTCTCAGAAAATGACAAAACATACTTTATCAATTCTCCAAACCATCTTCAAGGATATTGTAAAACACTGAAGTATGTGTAGTAGATTTTGCTATAAATTTGAAAGGGTTTGTCCTGGCTTTCTGTTATTATTTGATCCATTTAGGTCAAAACTGCTTTTGATGTTGTGAACAAATACAAAACAAAAACATAATGAAGAATTCTCCACAAATACATTAAATTAACTACCCCATTTTGAAAATGTAAGAATTAGAAAGTACAGTACATACCCGATGGTTCACACCCTGGACACAGCCTGTTCTCACTGTTGCCCTCAGGGAAGAGGTACAGATCCATCCAGGCCTGCACCTCCAGATTTAGCAGCATTGTTTTACCCAAGTGCAAGTAGGTACTGAACACATTACAGTGACAGTACCTCAAATAAGGACATATATGTCCGGGTCAAAGTGCAATATATATTTATCTGCTGTTTCTTGGTTGGTTGACAGACTTGGTTTTTTTTAATTCTTTGTATAAATTTACCCTTTTTTTCTTTCTTTTAAACTGTTTTGTACTGGGCATCACAACAGAGTTGTCTCTCTGAATTTTGATGTACATATGTGTACTGACAATAAAGACATTCTGTTCTATATTGTGTTGAGAGTTGGGAATAAAGTAAAAAATAGAAGAAAACTATATACTCAAGTAAGGTATAGATACCTGAAAACTCTGTTTAGGTACAGAATTGAGGTCTTACTTCCCATATCTGTATATTCTATGGATGGTTAAAAAAACGTCATACATACGTTTGCTATTCAGTTTAATAAATTATTAAAATTAATGACTGCATTAAAATTAAAATGCATGACTTTATTTTGAACCTTTCAAAAACAAAGCACATTCTACAAACACTATGTACATGTGGAGTGAAACACTATGTACATGTGGAGTGAAAGCAGAATTTCTTAAACCTTTTATCCAAGTTTTATCCAAGTTTTATCTTCTTTCCTTTCTCGCTGCAAGTTTTTTTTTTTTGTTTTTTTTTATACAGAAACCATCCTGTTAGGTTTGTTTCTGTGTGTGTTAGGGGATAAGGGTTGACAGTGACGATGGTGTTTGTCCACTTACTATTTCTTTTGACGAAGAGGCTGAAGGACGACTGCAGCTTGCTGATGTCATTGCGGACAGTGATGTCCAGGCAATGGACACCGGCCGAGGTGAAGGTGTGGTTCAGCCTCAGGACATTTTCATAGAGCAAGGTCAGTGTGCAGCCACCAGTTAAGTCCGGCACACAATTAGGAAGGAAACGCCAACACACCCACATGGGAGGACTGGATACACAAATAGGAGACAAGTGATTTTCTTGTACAGGTGTTTCTTAGTTTTAATGGTTAGTGTCTTTGTGCTGTTAAAAGCAGCTTACCTTCCATCCACATGAACAGCTAAAGTGGTGTTCTGAGAAACCTCATAATCTAAAGGCCCCTTCAGCTCGATGTGTTTGATGGCATCTGGAAATAAGCATCTGTTAGTACTCCCCATATTAGCAAAATGTTATTTCTCATTTCCTCTCAAAACAGAACTAGATGTAGGGGAAACTAGGCATGGCTGTACCTTTTTGCTTTATGTCAACATGTTTACAGAGCTATAGAGCTATAGTGTTCTCAAAGATTTGTTTCTATTATAAAACATACAGTATGTCACATCTCAATGTTATGCAGGCATAAAAAAGGCAAAAACCATATTTCCAAGAAAGAAAATAAATAGGATTGAGATGAAAACAAACCAAAACAACTATATTCTATATTGTATATATTATATTATTTAATATATTCAAGCCATATTCTGAACATTTCAGAACAATATCCATCAGCAGCCCAGTGAGCCCTACCTCTTGACCTGCGTAAATAACATGCAAGTTCAACAAAGAATAACTTCATTTTTTGTATTTGTTTTTGTGTATTTATATGTGGAATTATTTGAATTAGTACCGTGTTCTTATATCACTTTAACTCAGTATCAGCTCTGTTTGCTTTAACTTGGCATAACTTCTTTGGCATTTGCAGTGCATGGGAACAGGGACTGCCAAGTTGTCGCAGATACTATTTCTAGTCTTACCTTTGTCATGGTTGTGGACTGAAGTAATACTAATCCTAGATTAGTCAAAGCAGAAATACATATATGTGTCATCATGTTATGACATGAAATTCTGAACCAACTGGGAACTGGGAAGTCTGAAAAAATTAGTACATCTTGATAAACTGGCCACAGTGAAATCTAAACAAATACAAAACAAATACAACATCAATCAATCAATCAATCAATCATATATCTATCAATCTAGATATATCTAGATATATATATCTAGATAGATAGATAGATAGACAGACAGACAGACAGACAGACAGACAGACAGACAGATAGATAGACAGATAGATAGATAGATAGATAGATAGATAGATAGATA
>JAPSES010104607.1:0-18781 GCA_029822895.1 Maxillicosta whitleyi | reverse complement strand
CGTTGCTGTGGTAATAATAACAAATGTCCACCAGATGGCGACTCATGTTTTCTCATATAGTCCATGGACTTAAGAATGTTAAAATTATATATATATGGTGGTGGTGGGGGGGTTGGACTTGGCGGAGGTCTGCACTCTACTGAGTGCCATTCTCGTTTACCAATGGTAATAAATGACTGTCAACAAAAAAATAAATATATATTTGTGCACCTATTTATAAAATAAATCCAAACTGAAGCGAACATGCCTTTGTCCAAAAAGAGTCCACAACATGACTGGACAACCTCCTCAAGTCAAAAATCGTAGAATCCCCCCCCCCCCCGACACACACACACACACACAGTACCAAAATTTTGTAGGAGACATGTCTTCTGGACATTTAATTTTCAGTATAACATCTACACCATAATAGTACCTTGGATCTGAAGGACCAAACATGGAAAAACGATTGTTCTCTGTAGGAAAGGGTACAGCTCCTATTTAATTTCCATTGCTCTAGTCAGGAGGATATGAGGCAATGAAAGGTTATGGTAGCAATATTGTAATAACTTTAGGGATGTAGGGTTGTGGGCTGTGGAGGTTTACTGATTCTATAAAATATGGGGGGCTTCAGGAAACATGATCTGAACCTAATTTCTTCTTTCCTGGCTCTTACTTGGTATTAATAAAAAATGGTGTTGAACTAGTTTACCCAATGGGCCAATTCACAGTGGCCTTGTGCCCCTAGTACTTCTGAGTGACTTTGTGACTTTACAAATAGGATTCTCTGGCTTCTTTTACCTCTTTCTTCAAGTCTGTCTGATGTTTTGGGAGATTCCGTGAAAATGGGAATAAGATTGTTATACTGCACTCATCTCCATGTCCACAGTCTTAACTGAATTGTCTTCTTATGGTCATATTAGATTCATGTTTACACTGTAAAGGAGGCAATGTCTGCGTCAACGAGCTGATCTGGGATCAGTCCACCTGTGGTGAGACCTGAACAATAAGCCTGTTTACATGACCAGAAAAGTCCAATAACTGGGGGTAATGAGATAATTGTAATGATTAGTTTTAACACATTTACATACACTTCGGATTGTACTGTTTACATGGTCACTTTGGTGGTCTAGTGGCTCCAGAGGTCCAGTAATGATTGGAGCATGTAAACAGTGTCAGTGAGGTGTGTGTCAGGACGGCCTCTTCTCAGAGTTCCAAAATAAGAGTCAGGAGTTGTTACACTTTTTCTGGAGCAATAATAAAGATTAGAACCATTGAGTTTGTTTCATAATTTAGTTGTTTGGGGGGATGCGTATTATTCTGGTGTTGATAAGTAATACGATGGACTTGTTACGACTCCAGATAAGCACACAGCAAGGTGGTATCTGCATTTCGATGAACACTTCCTGGTGCACAAACTGCTCCAAAGTAGCACTGTTCTGAGGCAGTGGAGTATCTAACACTGAAACGCTGGCCACATTATTTCCTGTGGGAGTATACGGTGGTGTTTAGCTGTTTACAACCCTCCTAGTGCTAATGCTAGCACTCATGGAGCTCTACAACCATGTCATGATGCTCCAGAACAAGCACCTGGAGGCTTTTCTTCTGGTCGCAGGAAATTTTAATCATGTAGTCAGTCCTAACTGATGCCTTGAGGAAGTTCTATCAGCATGTTGCCATAGCAACCGGGGGGAACAACAGGCTTGACTGGGTATACACAAACAGATGGGTCTCATACACAGCAGGGCCCCGCCCCCACCTTGGCTTTTCTGATCATGACTCCATCATGCTGGTTTCCTCTCATCATCTGGTGCTCAAAGCCTACAAGTCCATGTGGAAAACCTTCACTGTGTTCCACTGACGCTGTCCTCATCCTCCAAGACTGTTTTAAATATACTAACTGCCAGATCTTTAAAGAAGCAACAACAGACGGTGGCACTGTGGAGCTGGAGGCATATGTATCATCTGCCAATGCCTACATCAGTAAGTGTACTGATGATGTTACCACCACCAGGACCACCACTATCTGCCCCAACCAGAGGTCCTAACTAAACACTGAGGTTCATGTCTTTCTGAAAGCATGGGATTCTGCATATAGACTAGAAGACAAACCTGCACTGAGGGCAGCACAGGGCGGGGGCTGGAGGCTGAGATTAAGGATGTTTTCACACCTGGATCGATTGGAGGCATTGTTCTTAAACAAGTCTTTGGCTTGGTTTGATCGGGCATATGTGAACATAATCAGACTCCCTTTTGGGACAAAACAGCTGAGCTGACACCACCTCTTCCAAGTGGTCTCAGGTTGTTTTTTTTGTTCTGAAATGGAACAAAATTTCCCACAAAGCAGTTGGTCTCTCATATGAACATGACCACTGTGATAGAAATATACAACTACAGTTTTCTCTACCACTCTGAGTATGATACGCTGCAATGTGGCAAACATTACCATAAAGCAGAGCAGCTCTGTGGAAAAAGTGCCACTAACAGACAGTTGGCTAATGAGCTGAATAAGCTTCATACCTCTGGTCAGCGAAGAAAACGACTCAAGGAGCAATTTGGACTGAGAAAGAGAAAGAATATCTCAGTGGCATTTTGGAAGACAAATATACATCGGAAAAGGTTGCTAACATGCACAAAAACTCCGACTTATTCAAGATTTTCAGTGAGCACATAAAGCGCATGGAGCAGTGAAGACAAATTGAAACAAGTTGATGTGCAACACTGGATCACACTGGAACACATTACTCCCTGAATCAGAATGAAACTCAAATTTGAAAACACCCTAAAAGAGCTCAAGCCAACTATGCTCAAAAATCACATGTTTCCACCACTGATCCCCACCACATGTGGAAGAGCATTACAACCATCAGTTTGTTTAACAGGACAGGTACAGTGGTCCACCAGGACCCATCTGTCCCCATTGCTTTGAACACCTACCACCAACACCGCCCCCAGCACCAGGCTCACTTTCCACATGATGAGCTGAGGATGTGAGAAAGTCCTTCCACCAGTACGCCTACAGACAGAACCAGTCCACATCTGACCACCAGTACGCCTACAGACAGAACCAGTCCACATCTGACCACCAGTACGCCTATAGACAGAACCAGTCCGCATCTGACCACCAGTACGCCTACAGACAGAACCAGTCCACATCTGACCACCAGTATCCTAGTTTCAGGTTTCGTCAACCACATTCTGTAAAATGACTAATATTTGCATCTACTCCTCCCAATATTTTTGTGCATTCTGGCAGAAACACCCACATGGCTCACTCAATGGGTTGTATGAGTTATTTTGACCATTTGAGAGGCACACTCCTCAGTGTGTCCCGTTAGTAGGTAAGCTTCAACCTGTTTTGTGTGTGCACTCAAGTTTGTGCACGTTTTTACTTTTAGTAAATCAGGCCCAGAGGAGGTAATTATGAATGTTAGAATGGTCTCACTTACACTTACCCTACATTGGAGGAACAGCTGTGGAAGTGGTCTCCTGCTTTAAATACTTGGTGCACATGTCACATGACCTCTCCTGGACGTATCACGCCACCTGCATCAGGAGGAAGGCCCACCCACGCCTTTCAGAGGATGCTAAAACATGCTTTCCTCAGTCCACCTGTTCTGTTTTCTACAGGTGTGTGTTGGAGAGCATCCTACCATCCTGTAGCACAGTCTGGTACAGGAAGTGCTCTGATGTAGACAGGAAAACTCGCTGCCTCCCCTCCGGCCAGGACATTTACATCAGCAGGTGCAGGGTCAGAGCTTCCCTTCCCCACGATAATGGACTGCTGACCTTCTCCCCTCTGGCAGGAGGCTGAGGAACCTTAACTCCAGGACCATGAGGCTGAAATGCAGCTTCTTTCCAGAGGCTGAGACTGATGAAATGTCTACCTTCCCTATCTCAAATAAATCACTGAGCCACAATTTGTCACACATGTATATGCACTTTACTCTGCTCAGCTGCTAGGGAATTTGTTTGAAATGGTGAATGTGTTTTAGGTGTGTTTTTATTTATGTATGTGTTTTTGTGTCTGTTTTTAAAATATTTTTAGTCTTTTTTTTTTTGTTATCCTTCACTTATCTTATTACTGGAACCTGAGTACACATGTCATCCTTCATGTGTTACATTGAATGAATGACAGTAAACAAACCTTGAATCTTGAACCTGTACTTTATAAAATTTTACATCCTATTTTTTTTTTTTTTTTTTTTTTGGTTAGTTTTGTTTTCTTCTTTGTAGTTTTATTCCTGTAGTACTGGTGTTTTGTTTATATTGTTGCACTGACTGGAGTAGCACCGTGACCATGGAGGCTATTCTATTCTATTCTATTCTATGCAATTCAGTTTTAACACAAATGCAAAAATTATAACATAAATGGGAAAACTACAACGTGAATTTTACAACCTTTGCCAACATTCCAAAATACAGATGTAATACAGCTGTAATACAGATGTGACAGCCAAAAGATACATAAGCCATGATGCAAAGACCACAAAATGGACTGAATAGAAAAAAGTGAACCAAAAGCCACACCATAAATGTAAAATCTGCAACATGAGTACATCGCCCCTGTTCCATTGGGTCTGTTTTAGGGTTCAGATTGAAGGTCCATGATCCTAGGATTTTAGAACCAAAAAAAAAAAGAGGAGATTTCAAAGACAACTATTGTGTTGTGTCACTGCCCCATTTGCATCTTCCGACCCCGTCGCCCTGTTTCTGATTCAGATCAACTCAAAGGATCTCTTTCCAAAAAGGATTAACTGAAGGAACATGTAGATGAAGTGATTATTAAACCTTTTATAGGCTAAAGAACCAAACCTAGTATAGAGGTATTTTGTAAAAGTGAAGTTCTCCTAAATAAATTCATAAATAAATAATTAACTGCCCACATGAAAGCACATTCTGAAGCAAACCAATTCAGCGTTACAACCCTGATGCACAGGATGGTGAAACTTTAGGCCAGTATTGATTTTTAAAGTAACTGACTGACACCTGATGCTGGTCCTGATTAGTTTGTCTTTTGTTGTTACTTTGTCCCCCCCCTTTTTTTTTTTAAAGATTTAAAAATAGACAATTTGTACTTTTACCTACTTTTCCCAAAATAATCACATCTATTCTTGGTCAGTTTCAATAAATAACCCAGTAAGGCTTGGCAGTACATTTATCAGAAGGCTACAATACCTGACATTCCAAGCTAAATATAATTATGACTGTATAAAAATCAAAGCACTTGTCTGAGACTGTGTTCCAAGCTTTGTTTGTTTTGGTCAAATAATACGAATGTCTCCTATCACCCCATATTACAATTATTTTGATCAATTCCTGTTACAAACCTCAGATCTGATTATTACAATTATCTGATTAGGATTATTAGTGAGTGGATGTTTTTGATAATATTAACAGGCTCAGATCTGCATCTACATCTGTCAGACTCAGACAAATTACTTTGAGTTGTTCAAATAAAAAATAAAACCTCCTCTAGCCCTGGTAAATGAATCAAGCTGCTATTGACTGTTATTTTCAGTTGTAAGAGATTGGTTTCAGCGTTGCATGAATCCACATGTGGTGCCCTAGTGACCATTTCAGGCCAAATAAGCTGCAGAGTGTTGAAAGTGGACGGGTTGGGGTCCTCAGATATCGTAGCAGGATAGTTCACCGTCACAGTGGGATCAAACATTCTCCATTTCTGTCCCTCTCTCTCTCTCCACTTTGCAGCTCTTGATAAAAACAGAAACTTGACCTTTTAAAAATAACAGGCAGCCAGTCTATAAAACAAGCAGTGGAAGCGGTGACTTTCATCTGAACAGGCCCAGTCCACACACTTCGGTCTCCATTAGGTGTTCCAGTTCCATTTACACATGTGGACTCTGTGGACTGGAACAAACAGCTGCTGGCGCTGGGCGAGGTGGGCGAGCTGCTCGGCCCAATCATAAGTGAATCAGCGTATTTTCTGTCCCTGACTGTCTGTGACAGATTGAACCATTATGTCCAGATGAACACTTTGGTTTTCTTTCCATCGCTTCTGTCACTCTTCCCCTTTTATCTATTTGGCACTGCTTAGTTTTATTTATTTATTTATTTATTTTATGTCTGCTGGAGGGTGACTTCATATCCAGCTCACTACTGCAATGCCTGATGGTTCTGTGTTCTCCAGCTTAGTATCTGCAGATCTATTCAACAGAAGTTGAACTGCTTTAATAAACACTGCTTTCACATCTCTCTACGTCTGCTTTGTTGAGCGTAAATTACCTGAAGCATCTTGTGAAATTATGTTTTGTTCTGAACCACAAAGAATATATGCAACGTGCACAAGGTTGCAGGTGATCTAAGTTAGGTTAGGTGCTATTAGTTCCATTAGTTCATGCGTCATTATATTTATACAAACAAATGTTTATGTAATGTATGTGAATTCATTCATATATAAGCCATGTTATCATATTTCTTGTGCAGAAACAGACATGCCAGCTGAGAGGTTATTCAACTGAAAATGACCATGAACCCTTATAACTGCCTAATTTTGTGCCTTTGTTACAAAAAAATATTTTGTTTAGTATTTTAATCAAACATTTTATTGCACAAATTAACAACACACAACAGAACTAGAACCAAACTCAAGCAAACACTTTCCAGACTCAAAACTTATCTGTTTCAGTTAGCTTATTCACTTTGACTTTTAATTATTTGCCTGTTTTATGTTTACATCCTGTGCTTTTATTGTGTATTCTTTTTATCCTTGTAAAGTGTCCTTGGGTGTTTTTAAAGGCGCTTTGAAATAAAATGTATTATTATTATTTACTTTTATAACAGTATTAGAACTGTCTGATTGTGTCCATTTATTCAGTTAGTTTTGGTACGCAACTAAACAAGCCACTCACACACTCCCCTCACCGCTGTCTGTCTAATTCGCTGGTACACCCCCTCTCCTTTCACATAATGGTATGTTCCTATGTCCTCACATCTGATTGACCACAACACTAACCAATCAAAACAAAGTTCTGCCTTGTGTTCATGAAGTATCGTTCATGAACACGTTCAGGTGCAACACTGATTATGTGGACATGACTGTAATGAGGTTATGAGATAAGACTGTACGTCTGAATGTGTAACACATAGTTGAATTTATCCCAGCACTTCCACAATAGAAGCGGGGGTTGTTGGTGTTTTCAGGGAGCCGATGTAGTGCTGGCTCTGAGTGTCGCCCATTATTCCTCGCTCCGTCCCAGCTCACCTTTGCCTCCTAAGACAAGATGATGATGATGATAATGATGGTGATGATAATGATGATGGCTAAATTGGAAAGTTGAGGCTCCAACAAAGCAATGACTGACATCAACTTGACTGTGACTGATTTATTTATGCATGAATGGGTTTTATGTCCAAAAGCCAAAGTCAGGGGCTGTCTATATATGTGTCTGTCTAGGTTAACAAAGCTTACTGAGCATAGAAAGTAATTTAATGTAGAGCTTCATTTCTCCTAAATGAACACTATCATGATAATGCTTACCACTGTAGCAATTCATACAGTAATCTTGACCACATGGCCTGCTAGGACTTGTGTGTCGCTTTCCTTTATGCTAGCATGGATCTAAAATTATGCATTAATCTGCCTGTATGTAGGAGGTGATTCATCCAATCAATTCACATTAGATTCTTTTGTGAGGGTTTTGTGCTTCCTTTGCACTTCTTACCTCACCAAGGACATTTATGAAAGCTGGAGAACTGCAATTTAAGCTTTAGGGAAAAAAACATACTTTTGTTTGGACTTCTCACTGTGGAAGACTCGGTATATGAGGACTATAGAGGGCATGCTTATAAAACAGCAGGTATCAAGGTAGTGATTATATGGTTTTTCAGATAAACACAGTTTAACCCAAACTTAATTCAGTACTTTTATTTATATTAATGTAAAGACCTTGGTCCCTCCAAAAATCCCTGGAATTGGTCTTTGGGCGACTGCTATGACCACATGGGCATCTGAAACTTTGTCTTCGTACAAGTCTTTCTCAATAAAAGCCAATTTTTAGTTTATTATGTTGCTGTTGTGCAAATCTCGTTCACAGACCAGTGCTGGGTGGTTCATTAATTATATGAGGCCTTTTTATAACGCTAGTCCCATGTGAACAGGACTGAAGAGCATTTGGAGGTTTTGTTAATGGACCAGGAGCACACTCACCCAGAACAAATAAAACACATCAAGCTGACGAAATTACATCTTACAAATACATTTATTTTCTGCTCATTGTGTGAAAAGTGACTATGCTCCTCTTATTATTAAGAGTAAAACGTGAAATATTTACTCACTCATGAACTTCATATACTACAAATACTGCTTAGTTTGAGCTTAAATAAGTTCAAGTCGTTTAAAAGACACATTAGATAGTGACAGCAGATGAACTGACAGCAATGTCTACCATGCAACACTGGAATCAGAATGTGATTAGCTTCACGTAGGCTCGACACCATTTGTAGATCATATTTGTAGGTCATTGTTAAAGAAACATCAAGAAATATGTGTATTTATTGATTGAGATGTACAGTATTTGTTAAACAATTGGGTGCCGAGACTAAAGCATAACACATGTGACTTGAAAGTAAAGTCGTCAAGTATGTTTCACTATGTTTCTGGTCCATTTGTGTCTATCAGCATGATAATGAGAATCACAGCTAATGGAAGGTTATGCTTGTTGTGGTGTGCTGTGAAAGTTCCAACTGAACTAAAAAAAAAAAAAAATGTTAGTTTTATTGATTTAAACATCTGTCAGCTTGGTTTGACTCCCTTATAGCAAGGACATGTTATAAAAACACTGTCAATGTAATGTTCGACACATTGTAGGATGTTTGTTTTCACATTAGCTTGGCCAGTCTCATCATTAACATCATTTTCCTTCCAGTTTCATCCAAATGTGAACAGTTCTGACTCTAAAAGGTCAAGGGTGCCTTGAAAAGCACGATAGGAATCTAATCCATTATTACTATTTTTATTACCTATGGGATGTAACTGGATGGTTAACTATGATAGATATGGGATACATTGGATCAACTTTAGCTTTGATTTTTCCATTGAAACAGTCCAGTCTCAAAAAGCCAACCCTAACCTCTAATCCTAGCCATTAACCCTAACTCCTAACCCTGTCGTAAACCTAACCTAACCCTCCTTGTGAGGTGCGCAATCAGAACTAGCAAGATAAATGAGTGACATAGCCTGGAGCCAATCGTGAGAATATTTAAAGGTGGATTTTCACTTTCAGTGGTACCTGCTCTCTACACTCAGTTGATTAGTAGATGCCCTTTGCAGAAACCTAAGAGGGGGTATATATAGTCCCACACCTCATATTGCAGCCTCCCACATCTCAGGAACTGCCCACACTGATTCACGCTGATTAGATTAGACAAGCTATCCCTGAGTGATCCTTTAATTCCCTCACAGCCAATGACAACAGCAGCAGTGTGCACTGAAAAGGTCAAAAGACTGAGGGCCTTATGATACCTGACACCTCCTAGGCTTTAATATCCTCACATCCCCCAACTAATGAAAATACAGCTTCTATAGGTGGGGGTTTGCAACACAGCATATTCAAATCCATATGTATTCTTATTCAGAAAAGTAACCTTTAATATCTGAATATCACAACCTTCACTTTGACTTAGGCCACATTATTACCTCAACCTGTAAGGCAAACAAACAACAGTTGAGCACATATGACTTCTGAATACACCTGGCAATTCAGATATAGATCAGTGTGTGAGATGAAGAAGTATTCGGATCTGAAATAAAACTGTATGGCAACAGCCCTTTAATCATATCACACTAATGCAGTTAAAAGTGTGAAAAATAAAAGTATATGATTTAAAAAAAACAAAAAAACATATTTACTTGATCTCCTTATGAATTCTATGTTGTTGCAGTAGCTATTTGAATTATTTTACATACTGTTGGTATTTTAATTTACAGCAACACATGACTATTTAAACCACTGACAGTGAACATACCTGATTCACACTGTGAATAACCCATGTGAGGATATGAATTCACTCATATGAGTTTCCCTTCAAGCATATGGAGTCCCAGGTCTACTCTAATGGTCAACCACTAAAGCTCTGCAACCAAAATTCATGATTCCTCTTTTAGTAGTACTCTTTTAGAAGTACAACACATTTTAAATGTAGATATTTTTGAACAGTTCAAACCCAAACAAAGACAATAAGCTGCATTGTGAAAATAAAGGTTTTAATGAAACTATACAGACCAAAAGACACATTTTTGTGTATTTAACTCAATAATATGGTTCAATGAACACAGGCACAATAGCATCATAATCTGCATGAACATATTACTAAATAGTGATGTGACTGTAGACATTTTTCCACTATCACTGACAATATCAGCTTAACTTCTTTCAACTCAACTCAACATCTTGTAATTTTGTGATCTTAGTGTGTTTTCGCACCTGAGTTTCATTCCAAGTCAGGGAGTAGTCTATTGGATAACAAAGTGCTCCAGTGTTGTGCATCACCTCGTGTTCACATTGCTCCATACCTTCCATGTGCTTACTGAAAATCTTTAATACTTCGGAGTTTGTTGTGTGTTATCAAGCATTTACAATATATGCTCATATTCCCAAACGCCAATAAGGCATTCTATCTCTTCCGCTGTCTAAATTGCTGTTCGACACTTGCTTTCTCCAGCAGCTGACCAAAGGTATGAAGCTCATTAGCCTACTGTCTGTTTATGTCTAGCAGTGGTGGTGGTGATTGCAATCAAGCGGACACCATCTCTTCAGGAATGTGGTCAAAACATTCACTTCTTACATGTTTGACACCAGATCTTACAATCAGGATGGATCAGTGTTGGGTCTTTATGGCATTCTAGTGCCATATTGTTGTGTTACTACAATGATAAAGTCTGCTCATAGTCACTTCTGTTCATTCATAAGCTTTGAGAAGCGAAATATTAACAAAATCATGGACAAAAAGTTTCATTACTATCCACATTTAACATTAAACATTATTACTGACCTTGTGCAGTTGGCTGCTTAATGACACTGGAGCACCATGATGTACAGAATCTTAATTAACTGTGAACTGACTGGGGACTTCTGGTGGCGATTAGACCCTTCGTCTACTTCGGTGGGAAGCTCTGACACTTCTTTTATGATTTCAGTTCCTCCAGAAAAAGGCTGGCAAAAATCTTTGTTTATGCAAGCAAAAATCCTTGATTATACAATGGAATATGCAGTTTTTTTTTAATGTGGTTTTATGCAGTGAAATTACAGGGGAAAATGCACAAAGTTGGAAAAATGTGCAGGAACTGGAAAAACAGATTCTTCTCCTGCATGCTTTTCTAACTACTGAACCATGTCTTCTTTGGTTGTCCAACGACCAAAGGGTTGGCGGTTCAAACCCTGGCTCAGACTGTCCACAGTAGGGTAGTGCCTTGCATGGTAGCAGCCACCTACTGGTGTATGAGTGTGTGTGTGTGTGTGTGTGTGAATGGGAGGTTTGTAAAGTCCTGAGCTCCTCACCCTATCTCTAAGGCTGATCCTTGGCTCCCCTTTCACTACCCTCCACCCTCACTCACAAACAAGATCCTGAGATACTTCCACTCCTCCACCTGAGGTAGGACTTCTCTCTGACCCAGAATGGGCATCCCAGTAAGGGCTGTTTATGTTTTAGTTCTTCATTTTTTTTAAGCATGGCTCAAACACAGCTTTAACAGCCACAAGAGTCAGAAATAAAAGAACTTCTTCACAAGAGTGAGGTCGAACAGGCTATCTGTTTAAAGTGAAATGTGGCAGGATTTACCTTAATTAAACAGCTTCAAAGTCATTCTGATGGTTAAATGACTTGTTAGAGGGAGAATAGAAGCCTTCCACCCGCCCTCTTGTGCTGAATCTGCCATTTGAAAGTTCTCTGTACTGTCCCGTGCACCTAGATCTCGTCTAGGTGGTTCAAGATTTCATCTCTTGCAAGAAATGGCACGATTTTCCGCTTTAAGACAGAAACACTCCCCCAGCCAGGTACTATATATACACAAGCAGACATATGTTAATTTCCCAGGCATTTACAATGGCAGAGCCGGCAGGGAAGAGGATGTTTTCAGAGATGCTAAGAAGAAAAGTGAGAGTAACCAAAAGACGAACAAGACCAGTTTGTCTTGGTCGAGCTTTTGCTGAGTGGATCCAGCTGAACTACACAGAAGAATGTAGAAGAAGGGATGCAGACTCTGCACTGTTTCTGCTGCACTTGTAAGTACGGCTCAGATCAATTCTTCATTTTCTATGTATTTTAATATATTTTCATGCACTTGGTTATTGCTATTGGTTATAATCTGTGTTCATTTCATACAGTTATCATTTATGAAAAATGCCTGGTTGCTTGCTTGCTTGCAGAGATGCTTACTAACTTGCTAGTGATACGCTAGGATCTCCTTCACATCGCCGGCTTCATTCAAAACAAATAAACATGTATCCTTTGGTTTAAGGACAATGAATGCGTACTCTGAAACTGTAGGGGAGTTCTGCTGAGAAAAATGCCACAAAACCATCAAAGAAGAACAAAAAACCAGCAAAGAACCAAATAGTGAAATCCTGCAAAGTTCCCCTTTAAGGCAATAAACGCTATAGTGCATTGGTCCATGGGGATCTACAGGTTCTAGCTTTAGTGTTCTGGGCATAGCAACATGATTTTAACGCTACTGTATTCTTAAATTACTAATATCTCCCAAAATATTGGTCCTATCAACTTGCCATTTTTGCTAGTCTCTTTTTTTTTTTTTTTTTTTTTTACCATAAATACGTATGGAAGTATGACAAACTGCAGCAATTGGCTCTCTGTGGATTTTGTGTGAATCCCCAGAGCCACGCACACAGAGGGCATTTGCCTCTAGATGCAACATACAGTAACATTATCATTGCTGCAGAAACCAATTTCAAATGTTTGGGGTTGGAAAAGTGGCTCCAGTGTTGATTTTCTCACATGTTCCAATGTACAGTTGCATGGAATGAAAAACAGAATGAACCTGCCTTCCAGTAGGACGTGGAGCACTGGTTTGATCTGTCTTTTGCAGACATTTTTTAGCTGTATTTTTCATCATCTTATAGGATTTTTTTTTTTTTTTGAGGGTGGTTAGTTTACCTTCTGTGGATGCACGAGCCGATGACGTTGCACTTTACATATTACGTCACTACCCGTGTCAAGTTATAATGCAATATTTTTAAAACTTTTTGCATCATAATATCATGCAACCCCTTTTTTTAAAAAAAATATTTTGTGGGGAAATATGCTATCATTGTGGTGGCGCCCTTTTTGAAAAAATGAGTGCTATATCCTTGATGACACAATGAATTACGATCGCATGATTGTGGTTTTCTAGAGGAACTGTCTTTTACAGCAATAACAATACACAATATTCTGCAACTGGTCTGAATAATAATTGAGGTGTTTTCATACTTCACATAAACAGAACCATGGTTCAGTTTGAGCTGGGTGAAGATGATCGGTTTTAGTCAAACCAAAGACTCTGCATTTTATTCCAGGTAAGGTCCCATATAAGTGGTTTGAATAAAACTGGAAAGTTTACCCCAGACATGATTGGCATGTTGCTATTTTCGTGGCCAAGATATGTCATGCCAAGTTGAGGTCACATGTTGACCAGACATTGATCTTTTTATAAAACCCTTATGTTGTATTTCATTTCATTTCATTTAAAATATAATACATACACAGTGCAAAATATTGAATATTAGTAGTTGAATATTCATCTTGCCTGCAGCTATAAGTGAGGCAAGAATGGAGGAAGATGAAAGTTAAAACTGAAAGCTTTAAAGGTTCATTTGTTTTGTTGTCCCTGTGTCAAATTTCTGCATTTTATCCATTGTAATACAGGCGTATTAGCATTAGCATGTAGCACACATGAGGAGCAATGGCCTGCTACTGAAGATGCTCAGGGACCAGGGAGGTCTTCATCAGTGCTGAGGTCAGTGACACCAACAGAATAAGAATACATATACCTCATTTTAATGGTAGGGAAACCCAGAGACAGAAGTCCTACCCACCACACCACCAAAGTCTATACCAAATTAAAAAAACAAATAAAAACATGCAACATGAAAATGTTTTTTCAGGTGTGAATACAACTGTTTGGACTGAAAGCAGCACCTACTTGAAAATTTAATTTACCATTTTCATGCCTGAATATTTTTTTTTCTTTTGTCTTATTAGGCATACATGTTGAGTTGTGACTCAAATTCTAAATTTGTAAGAAATTTAAAAAGAAAAGAAAAGATTTGGAACAATTAAGTTTTACATGAGTTGTGATTGGATTATGAGGTAGAATTTCCTCAAAGCAATAATCGCTGCAGATTTACAAAGTGTTACAAACAACAAATAAATAAATAACAAAATGACAGAAGCGGCAGACTTTGCCAGTATGTGTTTGTGTATGTGTTTGTGTGTTTGTGTGTGTAACCATGTGAATGTGCCTGGGCTCAGTACATATTTGTTAGATAGTTCGTCAGCCTGTCTTTTTAATTAGCCTGGCGTTTATCACAGCCCTGTGATTGCTTTTGTAATGATGTCACTGGTGCATAATGAGTAAGGAGGCGTCACGCTGCGAACATGACAGGCGCTCCGTTCCTCTCTCTGAGGACGCGTTTGACGGGCAGAGGATGGAAGGGAGGGAGGGAAGGAGGGCGAGAGGGAGGGGAAGGAAAGAAAACACTAGCAGGAAAAAAATGTAAATAGAACAGAGGGGCATTATTAGGAATGCCAGGGGGCCTGCAGTCGCCAGCATTCAGCTGTCACCAGTTGAAATGTTTTGGGAGCGACGTCTCTGTTCACCTCCTCTCACTGCGCGGTTCGTCTGGCATCGGAGCAGCTTTTTGTCTGTTTGGGAGCGCGTGGCTAACCCTGTCGAAAGAGCTCATAAATAACAGCGCCGCGGAGGAGCGCACCTCAGTCATGTTTCAGGAATTAGGTACAACAACACTTGTTGATTCACTGCCAAGAAATTACACAAAGGTTACTCTGAATTTTTTTAATGACAAGGCCTATATCCAGCCACGCCTGATTGCACATGCAAAATGGGTATGGGTGGGGTGGGAGGGGGTGTGGGTGTGGGTGGTGAAACAGAGCCTGAAAATGATACCTCAGCTGTGGAGAGCTTAGTGTGGACTGGATGTGACGAGGCTGCTGGACACAGCACTTCAAAGACTGACATAGAGATGACACTGTGTCTGCAGAGGAAAACACTGGCAGATGAGCATCAGTCCACATACTCTGTCCTCCAGGAAAACTACACATACTTGTGCAAAATGAAACATTTTCAATCAACTTCTTTACTGCAATAAAAGTGAAAAGTCTAGGCTCTGAAAGTGTGCTCCCGCAAGTAAGAGAGTGGCAGAAAAAATGTCAGAAATTAAACATTCAGTGTATTATCACATATATTAAATGACAAAATTCAAAGGGTATGAATTATGACATATTTCTGCTCCATACAGTAGCATTTAGATAAACAAAAAACTGAGGAAGAAGGAAATAGGTAAAGGATAAATTATGCAAATAATGTAGAGGCACACACACATACAAGTAAATAAGAAGGATATATGTAGTATATAAGTAAATAAAAACACAATACCAAAAAAATTACAGATTACATATTAATTATGAGAAATAAACCACATCTTGAGAAGTATGACATCTTACTTCCACTGATACATGATGATTACATAAAATGAATGAATGAAAATACAAGTCAGGAGAGGAGTTTTTTTTAACTGTGGTACATTTGCAAGAAAAACTTAGATATTCTCAGAACTGAAGTGAATAAAATGAATTCATGAAAAAAAGTTATTTATGAGAAAACAGCCTTAATATTTATTACTACTTACATGCCACATTTCAGAGAATAAAACATTACATAAAATAAATAAAATAAATTGCTATGAAAATGTTACAGTTGAACAATATTCTCTCAGATTGAAGTGACATATTTAGAATAAAAATACTCAATGTAACTACACAGAGTACTCAAATGTCTGAACCAGTGGAAAGGCCCATGATCCAATGGACCATTGGATCAACCAGTGCATTATATATATATATATATATATATATATATATACACACACACACACACACACTCACTCACTCACTCAGGTCCTCCACCAGAGGCCTGGGATCCGTGTAGGATCTTAGCTGTTCCTAACAATGCACTCTTTTGGACACAGATCTCTGATGTTTTTCCTGGTATCTGCT
The DNA here is from genome assembly GCA_029822895.1 of Maxillicosta whitleyi. NCBI lineage: Eukaryota > Metazoa > Chordata > Actinopteri > Perciformes > Neosebastidae > Maxillicosta > Maxillicosta whitleyi. Next base: position 2,551 of record JAPSES010104607.1, on the reverse strand, counting down.
GGAACCATTCTCTGCCAGCATCTTACACCCTGCTGTGATGTGCTGGACTGTCTGAGGAGCTTCTCTACACAGCGTAGCCATAGCAGTTTGTGCGGAGGATGGCTGGTTCCATCCTCACGCGGTTGGGTGAGGTCCTTTACGCTATACATCCCTATACCTGTAGCCACGAGGGGGCAGTGTGTCATTGCATCGGTCCCAAGCCTGGATAAATACAGAGGGTGTGTCAGGAAGGGCATCCGACATAAAAACAAATCAACATGCAAATGTGATTCGTTGTGGCGACCCCTGAAGGGAAAAGCCAAAAGAAACTTGTATATATACATTTTTTTTCCTTTCTCAGATTTGAAATCAAGCAGTGAAACCATCATACTCTGGTGTTGAACTTCTCTGTAGTGTCATTAAAGCTCACTCATCCCCTTTTTTCGAAATAACCAGCCTGTTTATGTTTCCTTGGCCCCCTCCACAGTCACAGAACGGGGCCAGAGCGCTGTGAGAGCCTCCACCTCCATGCTCCCTCTGCTGCTTTCCAACTGTTAATTTAATCTGCAAATAAACTCCTCTCTTATCCTTGTGCCGCCCAGCACTTCACCACCCACAATTAACCTGACTGTGAACTGGACCGCCCCAAGCTATACTGAACTGGGGGGAGGTAGGCGGGGGGCGACGGGGGTTGGTGGTTGTCTGCACCACCTGAGGCTGATTACAGAGTGGACAACAAGGAAGACACTGTGTTATATAGGATCAGGTAGTGACCTCCCAGACCCTGGAATAGAAACACTCCTAAACACAGACCTGTGCTTTGTTTACTGGAGGTTTGACCCCCACCACATCATGCACAATTGTTATCTTTACTCGTTCGGCTCATGGTGTCGCTGTGTAACTTCCGTTTTTATAGAATTTTTGCAAACGCACAGATGTAAAAAAAAACAAAAAAACAAAAACAAAATAAATCAGATTGACCTGTATACATACCTGAAGACATCCAAGTGTGTTAAAACTGAACAGATGATCTTGTTTATATCATCAATAATAATCTGATAACTCCAGAAATTTAATAATGATCAGAGTATTGTTGTGGATGTAAACAGTAAACTGGTTTGTGTACTTGTTTGAGTATTCAACTGCAGGTCTTTGTGGGTTTTAGGATCATAATTCAACTGCTACACTTTTCCTCAGAGGTGTAAAATGTAATAAATATAATCATTTTGTTGTTGTTGAAGACTGATTTATGCTGTACCCTGCTGTGTCCTCCATACCCTCTTATCTAAATATGGTCATTTAAAAAAAAAAAAAAAAATCAAGTAAATTTGCTAATATTAATATTCATTTGATATTACATAATATGATGTTAATTAATGTGATAGTAGAGTAGCTAGTGCTATTTATCTATAAGTTGAGCTTAGTCTTGTCAACAGGGTGTAAAATTAACTCCCGCCAAGCGCCAATGGTGGGTAAAAAAAAAAAAATTGTTTGGTGTGTAAAATAAAAAACACACACCCGCCGGTGGCTGATGGAAAATTTAATTGCATGTGAGAATCATCGTTTTCCGCAAACCGCCTTGGAGAGCCTCCCCAGGCAGCCAGATGAACCACATTACGTTGGAGTTTAAGGCCAGGAGGACCTCCCACTGAGGGGATTTCCCCAGTCAGCCCCAGTGTGGCAGTACCCGGGTCAGGTATTCACGGTTCCACACTGAAAAATCAATCTTATCCACTAATACTCGACAAAATTAAAATAAAACCCTAGTATTCATTAGAGCATTCCAGACAAATGTCTCTGGTCTGTGGAGTTCATTTCATTTAGACTCAATGCCAGTTGGTGTTTTCTTTTTTATTCTTTTCACTTTTCCTGGGAGTTAAACGGAACATTCCCGTTACAGCTGTCAGACACACATTTGATTCACTCAGTCAGTGTCAAAGGTTGCACTTTTGAATATTTTTAATGATGCAGCAGTCACCTTGAAATGAAATAGAACCTAATAAAATGACAATAATCTAATTGTATCTATAAATAACTGTAATCTTTTAGTGATGCTTATGTTGGATTTTCATAATAAAATCTATGGTCATTTACTTAATTCACATTGGGTATGTCATTTTTATTTGGAAGGTGAAAAATGATTTTGGTTGGTTCATTTGGGGAGGTCACTAGCCAATGCCAGATGAGGAAAAAAAGTTACTTTTATGCCCTGGTTCTCAAACTTCACTGTGTGTGCCAATATTTATCACTTCATGCAATGACAGTTTTTCTGTAAGTTAGCATTTCATTACCTCAGCTAAGGAGGTTATGTTTTTGCCAGTGTTTGTTTGTTTGTTTGTTTGTTTGACTGTTAGTAACATAACTCAAAAATTGATGGATGGATTTTGATGAAATTTTCAGGATTTGTTGTCAATGGCACAACGAAGAAATTATTAACTTTTGGGGGTGATCCAGAACAAATCCTGGATCATTTTGAAATTTTCGTTAATATTGGAGTCAATGGGGCCAAAAATTTTGTTTCTCAGTATCTTGGTTAATTATTGACCAAACCTAATGAAATTTTCAGGAAATG
>JAPSES010104455.1:0-18805 GCA_029822895.1 Maxillicosta whitleyi | reverse complement strand
CTGTCTGTCTGTCTGTCTGTCTGTCTGTCTGTCTGTCTGTCTGTCTGTCTGTCTGTCTGTCTGTCCGTCTGTCCGTCTGTCCGACCGACCGACCGACCTCTCATCCTTCGTATAATAAATACAACACATCAGGCAGATATAATGTAGTCCAATGGCTAATGGCCTAAAAGTATGGCAAAAAAACAAAACAGGAAGTTGAACTTGTGAACTGTGTTGTGTTAATGTGGTTTTTGTGACTAATAGTGATTACAGATGGACCCTGTCAGGTCACAGGGTTATACATTTCTTTGTAAATAAGGTTGACATAAATGAGATACAGAGTCTAGTGTGAACAAAACAGCATGTTTTTTGTTATATGGTAATTTTGTCCCATAGAGGGAAGATTGTTTTTCTCTGCTATGGACATAAATATGATCATAGTTAAGAAATATTAAGACTACTACTTGCAACTGGAATGTCTGCCCGTAGAGTTTACAAAAAAGACTAGTAATATATATATATATATATATATGTATATATATAATAGCATTTTTATGTGTTATTTCATGAAATTTATCAATTTATGTCAGTGGAATTCACTTGATTCACTATGTGGACTGTCCTACACGTCTTAAATCATTCATTGGTTCATACTTTTTTTTTTTCATAAATTATTACTCTGCCAATAACTCATAATGACAGAATATGACTGAGACCAAAAAGACATTACATTTGAGAAATGAGACGGTAAAATAAGAATCTCCCAGTACTTCTTAAATTATGCCAAATCTAGTTCCATCCATATGACGCAAGAAAAGACATTAAATTTCAAATGAGAAAAGCTCATAGGCAGAATATTAAAAGTTTCGGGTGGAGGTTGATGGGTTTCCCATATTGCCCAAGTTCTTGGCTGCCATTATCTGTGATGTGATGGGATATTATTCCTGAAGATGACAACAAATTAAAGTACCTGAACCGTCTGAGGAGCTTTCCTGTCCCAGACATAAGCCGTCTCCTCATTTGGGCTGACTGTGATCTGAAAAACATACAGAAACATAATAGTACTTACATCATATCATGTAATAAATTCTATATATTTAACTATATTGGAGTTATTTCTGCAAAAACATTCATATTATATTAACAAAGTCGCTCGCCAACTTGTACTGCTTGTCTTTTATAGTCTTGGGAAGAATCTTGTAATCATGGTTTTCAGCTGTATCGTTTTTGTTTCAGTCATTTTATAGCACTTTAAAAGCACCAAACAAAGCTTTATATAAAGCAAAGAATAGAGATTTTCAACAATATTCTGCCTGTTATTACATGTTTTGTGCCTTTGTAGATCCACTTTGATTGTAAGTTGTAATGCATGTGTGTAAATGAAACACTGAAGCATAAAATTCCAAATTGCTCACACTGCAAAAAATTACCATAGAATTAGCACCAAAAACTTATAAAATTGCAACATAAAAAAGTGAAAATAAAATGCAAAGTTGTTAATTTGAAAAGATGTTTGTGTTAACAATTAAATCAAATATAGTAGTTTTTACAGGAAGAGTATGTTAACAAAACCAGATTTGTATGTTTGTTGTTTTAAGAAAATAAAACTGTAAATTGTCAGTAAAATTGCAAAACCATGTTGAAATAATTGCTTTTTTTTTTTTTTTTTTAAATAAGTCATAATAATAATAAAATTACACTTATTTTTCAGTTTATTCTTGTTATTTACATTGTTTGAAAGGAGAGTTTGTAGATGTAAACACTTTCATTGTTTAATTTTACTTTTTTCACTCAACACACAGAAATGTTTGGAGTTGACATTATTTATATACAATTACATATTATTATTTCACTGGTTCGGCCCACTTCAGATCAGACTTAGTTGAATGTGGCTCCTGAACTAAAAAGTGTGTTACATCCCTGCTCTAAATCAAGACCCAAACAGAGTCAGAGAACACAAAACAAAATCAGGATATCAGGTCAAACTACCTCATTTGCTTTAATTATGCTTCTTTGCAGACTAATGTTTACAAAGCACAGCAAATGAATAAGAAAAGCAGCGTTTCTCATCAACACTTTAGCCACTTTAAACTAATTTAAAGCCTACGTCCAACTGCAGATACACTTTTATATGTAGTTTTATTTAAAGTTTATCATTAACAGGCTTTAACCAGGTTCTCAATAGTTCCTTTTCCAACTGCTTCTGCTGAAACTTACATTTTCCCATTTTTCTGACATTTGCTAATATTCCCTCCATGGCTTGAGCACACTCACAACACGTTGCATTCCAAGCATCCAGTGTTTTATCTTCATCATCAACTAAACAATAACCAATTAAAGGGTCCCGTCTGTCAATCATCACACTATTCTACTACTACTATCAGAATGATTAAATGTTTATATAATCAAAATTAGTCATGAACAACAATGTGTTTTTTGTTTTTTCTCTCAAGTGTATTAAATTTTTTAATGCCTCTGGACATCAAATATAATGCTTTTTAATGCTACTTAATTTTCATAAAATCTATTGAATGACTTTTAAGGCTTTATACTGAAGTGCAAAAAACCTTAAAAAATGACATCACCATACACATGAGAAGGCAGGTGTAAACCTTGTGTAGAACAAACCAGTATTCATATCCAATTTCAAACCAAGCAAATTGTATTTTTTTTTTTTTAGTTTCTTCTCCTCTTTCTTGTTTTAGCCTGTTTTCCTCCATCGGTGCTATTCAAGTCGCACATAGCACCCCAAAGCTCCCCTTAACATTAACCTTCAAAGACAGATCCAGAATTGCATCTTAATCCCCTCAGCGCCCAGTAGATGATGAGTTGTTATTTCTTAAAAATCTGTAGTAAATCCCAGGGTCTGTGGGGCTTTGTCAAGCTTTGGTTGGTTGAGCTTGGTTAATATCCCTCCCTCATGTTGTATTGTTGGAGTGGAACAGAGTGGTTAGGGGATTTAAGTAGCAAAGAGTAAAAAAAAAAGAAAAATTAGAGTCAATTATAGTTGGTCAAGAGGGGCAGAGGAATGTGTTAATTTAGTCAGAGATGAATACATACTCAACACATACTTATATTCAAATAATGTGAGAAATGCAACGCTATGCACAGAGTGTATGCACACAGAATAATCAAAACCTGTCAGCACAGCACATACGCACCAGGACCATCTACTTACATGACACGGTTTCAGAGAAATTCATAGTTTGAACAAACAGGCTTAAAATTGAGATAGATAGATAGATAGATAGATAGATAGATAGATAGATAGATAGATAGATAGATTTGTCTTTGCTTTAGTGAAAAAAAAACATTAAATTATGAAAATACTTTTATAAACTATCCAAACAAAACAGATAAAGCATACCTGCTGTGACCAGGATCTGGATGCTGGTTGGACAGAAGCACTGTCCCTCTTCCTGTTAGATAGACAATCCAATCAGCATCCAGATCTTGGTTGTGGGCGGGACCAACCTTTTCTGGTAGGATCTTTTTCTTATTTGTATAATTTTCTCTTTCTTGTGTTTTGTTTGCATGATTTTCTTTTTCTTGTTTGTGTTTTTTTTTTATCTTGCATGATTTTCATTTTCTTATTTTTATCTTTTTCTTGTTTGTGTTCTTTTGTTTGCGTGATTTTCTTTCACTTATGTGCTTTGCTATTTGTCCTTGTGGTTTTCCCTTCAGAGCCATCGTAGGAAATTATTTTAAAATAATAGCTTCAAGAGGCCAGTCACAGATCACAGGTTTGTTTGCAGAGAATCTAAGCTTTCTAACAAGGTACAGTATATGATACCTATATTAGAAGAAGTTTAATTATAGTAAATCAAATGTATTTAAAACAAAATGGTGACTAATGGTGTGGTCAGAATGGAAAGGTTAATTTTTACATGAAAGATAATAATACAGCAGTACATTGGTAGATAAGGCTCCAAATGTCCTGCCAGTGTGAGTAATTCATAATGGAAGGACGAGGTCATATTATTAATACACTGAGCCAGTCGCTCCATCAGTACCGCTGAGTTTGCACCTTATGAACATGTAGCCTTAATGTCTCTATATGTGAAGAACGAATTCTCTAAAGACATCCAAGATATTCATGGCAGCCATCGTGCACATGCAGATTCTTGGTTAAAAGCGAGCATATCTCTAGGGTAAGAGGAATGCGGCATGAGAATGTCCTCACAAAGACGGAGACGTGTGTGTGTGTGTATGTGTAAATACTTTGATCTTCAGAGCTCTGTAGAGTTAAGCTCTTTTCTGCCCGACTTCTGAAAACAGCAGCCTGTCATGGCAGACGCCAACGACTGGGTGTGGGGAGATGCAGTACAAAGAGACCCACAGTGCCGCAGAGCAAGCACACTTCATTGTCACCTGCCAAAATGTAATCTGACATTCACCGTGACAGTACAAGCGATCTTAAAATTGATGAAGGCAAATAAAGTATGGCATGTCACCAGAGGCCATTTGTAGTAAATGTCAACATAAAGGTGAGGTAAGAGGTTAAATTCCCTGATATAAAGGTGTAACTAAAGCTGGAAAGGACTTCAGCACTGTTCAAAACCAAACATATAGAGGAAATAAACAGCACTGTCCAGTTTGTTTAATCCTGACATGGCAGATTTAGAAGAAATTACCAGCTGCGGCAATTATTTTCTTTCAAATCCACTTCTTATCAGATAATCATCTGTGATTGGTCCAGCCCATTCTAGACTGGAGATCTGCTTGAACAGGCGCAGGGCCAGATGTATCTGCCAGACTAAATGAAAGGTGACCTCTCAGGGAGATGTGTCCCGGTCCATGAATGATGGAGTAACACAATCCAGGACACCTGAGACTGCAGTTTGTATCCCAGTTCCTGCAGATTTTTAGGTGTGATAATAAAAGAGCTTTCGTTAGGTTTAGGAACAGGTCACAGTTTGGTTTTCGGTCTTTTTCACATCTTAATTCACGTTTTGAGAATAAATTCTGGTCTATTTTTCAAGTGTTTACTAGGTGCCTTCAGCGTCTAAACTTAAACATAAAAGCTGTTAAATACACATCATTATCATCATTTCTGTCACAGATGGTATCATGGCCTGCATATCCCTTTAATTAATAACACTGGTGTATATATATAAAAATAAAAAAGTCACTAATAAAGACAAAGTCCCGATCCTAATTTAGCCCTTACCCCTTACACCTTGGCCCTTGCCTTAGCTACTATGCCTTAAAATGGAGCTGCAGGGTGGGGGTGGGGGTAGGGGTGTAAACATTCTCCTATGAAATGGGACACTTTGTGACCTGTTAACGTCATCAGCGGTCATCGACGCTGCTATAAATAGATCCAACAACTTTGTTTTTCCGGAAGTATTCATCAAGCCGTCAGCAGCTGTAACTGTTTCTGTTCCATGGGCTTTGGTCATCGTTTTCAGCTATTGACTAGAAACCACAGAAATGCAATAACACATTGAAATGGCATTAAACAGACAATCAAATTATTAAGTCATTTATATGGAAAGTATTTACATTTGTGTGTTTCTTTCATCACTGCTGCATGTTTTGTCTGTGTTTACCTCCGTCTTGCCAATGATCTGAACAGAATTATACGAAACTCCTCCTACCCCTTTGTTCGTAGTGTGATCCTGGAAAATCTCCATTTTGAGGGCTAAACAGCCCTTCGCCTTTGCCCTTCCCCTCTGTCTAATTGAGAATTGGAACAAGACTACCCCCTACACGGGAATGTATAAAGTGGAGGGGTAGGGGTAAGGGGTGAACTGGGATTCAACCAAATTATGTAGATGGGCATAATCTTTCTTGTTACTGAAATTTTTTAAATCCACAAAGTCTAAAGAAGAACATGGTTGAAATGAAACTAGGGATGGGAATCGATAAGAATTTAAGAATTCAGATTCCAGTTATTGTAGATCATTCATTTATCACAGGAGTAGTTGTTTGTTTACCTGCTTTACCAGTTTCAACTACTTCTTGTAGCCTTCGTCAGAAGCGTCACAGCCCTCCTGAGCAGCCTCATCACAGTAACATCATTGTGACGCTTCTGACAAAGGCTACAGGAAGTAGCTGAAACTAGTAAAGCAGGAAAACAAACCACTATCCCTGTGATGAATGAATAATCTACAATAAGTGCAATAAGTATGAAGTATGAAACGTTACCAGATTCTGATTCCATTCCCGATTCTCATTGGATGAGGGAATAAAAGAGTACGAATGGATTTGTTTGCATTAGCTGTCTTTTATATTTCCATCTCTGCACAGAAAATATGATATGCACACATAATAATATCACATAATACTGAGCCTGGCTCAGAGGAAGGGGTCACAACATACGACTGTACAAAGTCAAAGTGAAACTTAAGACACTTTACTAATTCCTGTGTATGTCATACTGTTTTCCTTTTCCATACCTTCCGAAAATGTTAATTGAGAGGGCATTTTTGCCCCCCCTCCCAGAACCAGGCCCAGATGATGCCCTGGCGTTTGCTATGCCACTACATCCATAGTAGCGTATCAAACATGTGATATTCCTGCTGTTTGAGAATAATGGAGGTATTTCCCCTTTGAAGGAATGGAAATTTTGTAAGTGTGATAAGTGGCCCTGGTGTGGTCTTTTCATGTAAAATATAGGTCATATTTTGGAGTGTTCCTGCCTCTACGCCATGGTGGCGGCTACATTCTAAACCAAAATAATGTATGTGTGACATCATCAAGCATACTCAACAAAGGCAGAATTGATAACCAGGCAAATGATTCCAAGGAATTGAGCTACTGGGAGTCAGTTCTCAAAAAGAACCGGTTCTCGACTCCCAACATAACCTAAACACAGTTGCATTGGGTTACATATAGTAATATATTTGAGACATTAAAACACTGCCGCATGGTTATGTTGTAAATGTTTACAAGAAGAAGTGCATTTTAGATTTAGAAGCATTAATATGTGTTGTATAAACTGCTTATATCATAGTCATTATGTCCATCTGGGTCATGATCATAACACGTTAACTTGTCACTGATCTGTGAGAGTGATACTTACCTTCACTCTTGTTGGTAGTATTAGTTATATAATATAATATGAATATATATTTTAGTAGCTCATATATTACACATAGATCTTGTTGTGACTGTGGGAAATACCCCCATACCCATACTCACAGAACAAAGTGACACAGACTTTTCCCTCTTAAATGCTTGTACTTCATACAATAAGACATGAACACAACATTAGCCTAATTATAGCCCTGAGCAACAGCAGCTTCCCTGTGCAGTTGTTGACGCTGAAAAAGCCATTGGTAACTCTTAAAGTGTCCACTTCCAGACTCACTGCCGTCATTTTCCCCGGGCACAACATCACATACTGCACTTTATTGATCCATTTAGCCAGGACAGCTTCAACCTCAGGTGCATGTTCACTTTCTGTCCTTTTTCATTTAACCCATAAACACCCAAACATCCAGTCTCAATCAAAACCATCTAATAATCTAAACTGTGTAATTCACCTGCTGATCCACAAAACTGATCAGTACATGTAAATAATTGGTGTAAAATGCAGGTTATCATCTTTTCATGGTCATCAGATATGACCCATTTGGATGTTCAGAGGCTCTGTAGTTACCATGGAAACACCATTATCTTCTACAACATTGATTCTCCAGTAAAACCCATGGAGTTGGATCAGTGACAGTGGATGGACACATGTTTGGGTTTATGTTCAGTTTGAATCTGAGCTTTTATGAACGTCTACATGATCGGTGAATTAAATATAGGAAAATTTTTACACACAAAAAAACCCCACAAAGTTTTTGAATATGATCAGTATATGAACCAACACAATCAGTTTAAGTAAGACAAAAAATAAATAAAATTGCAGAACTATATGGGCAGATCTGAAGCTCACATTCTTCCTCATCCAGTCAGGACTGTTGTTTGTACAAAGCCTTTTTAACTAAGGGTGTGTTCGTAGCGAGCATGTTGGAGCGTATTATCTGAACTCTGGTGACTGCGTTTCATAACAGCAGTTTACTGGTCCACGTGGGAACAATGCCAGTTGAACTTGGGTGGCACTGATTTCTGAACGACTGTCTCCGTTCCTTTTCAAGAGAGCTCCCGTGTGGTTTGTTGAAAGTGTTAGGGTGAACTTGAGAAGAATTCACATCTATGTGCAGGGGTTTTAGGGGTACAAGGAGGCAGCTGTTGACATTTGATAGTCTGGAGTTTGTCATGCTTGGAAAGTCTGGCATAGCAAAGCCAACAGAGGACAAACCACAGTCTGGATACATGATAATTATCAGATATTTTTGTATCATTTTACCTTTTCAGATTGAGAGAGGGGAAACCTTAACCCATAAAGACCCACTGCTACTTTTAGGGTAGCTCCCAAATATATCTTTTTCTATATTCAACCTTTCTTAAGTGATTTATCACCGTTTATTGTAGTATTAACTTCTATACTTTGTGGCTTCTTTGGTACAAATCACATATTTTCCTATATTTAATTCGCTGATCGTGTAGATCTTCATAAAAGCTCGGACTAAAGTTGAGGAATATTATATCAGATACAGATAAAACTGAAAAAAATTTAACTTTTTAAGTAATATGTATCACTAACTGAACATAAAAGAAGTGTCTCCATCCACTGTTACTGATTTAAAAACTTTTTTTGTCTGTATTTTTGACTTTTCTTAAGTGATTGATCACCACTTTTATATTATCGTCTGTATTTTTCATTTTTTCAATGAAAATTATTAATTTTCCTATATCAATGGTCACGATTTAATGGTTATGTTCATTACATTCAGAGTAAATTCAAACATTATTAGGCCTATATCAAAAATTTAAAAGTGGCTTTTTAACAAAATATATAAACTGAGCATCAAAATAAATGTCTCCATCCACTATCATTAACCCAACTCCATGAGTTTTACTAATGAATTGATGTTGTAGAAGATGATGTCATTTCCATGGTAACTAGGGAGTCTCTGAACGTCCAAATGGATTATATCTGATAACCATGAAAAGATGATAAACTGCAATTGACACCAATTATTTACATGGCTTAATAGGATTAATGGATTAACTGGTGCAGAAATTTCATAAAATGCTAAAATTACCTCAAAGGTGCCAAAATGGGCTCTCTAGTGCCCTCTACATGCACAAAAACAGCCCTAGTGGCCAGTAGGATTGTCACAGAAACATGAAACCAGTGCCAAAATTTTTGTCACATCAAGCCTGACAAAATGATACCCATGACCTAACTCCAACAACAAGTTCGCAATTTGCCTTTCAAAGTAAAATGCTCAAATTACCAGCTTCCAGTAGGAATGTCGGAAATCATATTTTGAGCTTAAAGTGTTTAGATTTTGATCTACTGGCTTCCTAGTGCAGACCAGCTCCAAATTTGTACAGTCACTGCTTATTCAGTTCTGATGTTTATTCCACATATTATTTATCAATACGTTTGCACAAACCTCCCCAGGCCTTATATGCAAGAATTTTTCAGAAAGGATGTACGGTTTTGGTTTGACAGCAGTTTATTTAACAGATGGTGTCTCACGTACTACTACAACAACATATATATATATATATATATATATAAATATATAATACTAAACATATAATACGTAATCGGTTTTTCATACCATATATCATTCATATGAGAACATAACTGTTCCAACTTCATGGGCAACACTTTCATTCTTATTAATCCAATAAAGTTCATAGTGTCTATATTCTTACAGGTCATTTTGTTTTCTTTTTTGTCAGACACGTAGTCAGTTTTTCATACCTAACATGTTTCGGTGGTAAACTTCCGTCTTCATCAGAGATGTCACATGATGGTATGTGAAGTATTTTAAAGATGACTGATATTCCGAAAAGATGCCAAAACATGTCAGGTATGAAAAACTGATAACATGTCTGATACAAAAGAAAACTAAATAAACATAGACATTATGAACTTGTTTCACCTTCACCTGTTTGTTTCTCTCTCCATAGTCATGGTAACTGTAGTCCTAGTAAACATTGCCATGGTAAGAATTGTCCTGGCAACTGCTGCTAAGGTAATTGTTACTATGGCAACCATTGCTATGGTAACTGTTACTATGACAACCGTTGCTGTGGTAACCATTGCCCTGGCAACTGTTGCTATGGCAACCATTACTATGGCAACCGTTGCTGTGGCAACCATTGTCCTGGCACCAGTTGCCACCACACACTTTCTGTAGACCTGCATTCAGATGAGATGCTTGTGTCACAGTCTGTGTCCTTTTAAAGCATTGGTTCAATAGGCTTCTTTAATTACTTTTACTTTTATTGTATTCATTATTTATTATTTTAATTTTTTTTTAGTTTAGGTTAGCTGATTTTCCTGTCAGTTGTATGTCTGTTTTTTTGTCTAGCCTTAATTATGTTTATTGTCTGCAGCTGTGTCGTTACCATGACAATGAGCACTGTACGCACTGAAGACAGACACCAGGCTCATTTCTGGCTGTAAAAAACTGTGAATCAGCTCCCAAACAGCTGCTAATTATGGGAAAATCATAAATGATAGGTGAAAACTAAGAGCGTCAGACAGACGTGGGGGACACACAGATGTGATTTTTTTTTTTGTCTGTACTATGAGAAATGACTGAGTCATGACAGTGTTATTTAACCCATCAAGACCCAACAATACATTTATGTCAGTTCCCAAATATATCTAGCCTTTCTTAAGTGATTTATTGCCGTTCATTATAATAGTATCCTCTGTATTTAGCATTTTATCTGTATAAAGCTGATATTTTCCTAGATTTAATTTATTGATCATGAAAATATTCATAAAAGTTCAGATTAAAAATGGATGAAAGTGAAGTGAAGTGACTTTTTGTAAAATGTATCATTATGTGAACATAAAATAGATCGATGTTGTAGAAGATGACAGTGTTTCCATGGTAACCATGGAGCTTCTGAACATCCAAATGGGTCATATTTGATGACCATTAAAAGAATATACTGTATTTTACACCAGTTATTTACATGTATTGATAGGATTAGTGGATCAGCAGGTATTAAACAGTTTAGATCAGTGCATGGGTTTGGTCAGTGGTGAATGTTTGGGTTTTTATGGGTTAACACATGAGGTTGAAGTTCAACTTGTGCAGACACAGGTGACAGGAATGTCATTTACAGGCCTACTTTTTTACTTTTACTTTTAGGTTTATTTCAGATTAAGCTCTGACTGTAAACTACCCTGAGATAATCATGAATGATCTATATGAATAAGACTGAATTTAGTTGAATAACAGGGCCTTTTCACTTTCTCTAGTAAAGTTCAGCCTTTATTCCCCCTTTTTTAAAAGAACTATCTGCACTTCAACTGGAATAAACAATTTGCCACCAATGTGGATTATGGCAGGAACACAAATATAATTTTATTGGATCCACCAGAGGTGGTCAACTCCTCATGTCGCTGGTTTTGAGACAGCTCCAGCACCATGTGTACTGTATAAATGAGCCCCCACCCTCTTCCCCGTTAGGACCAATCATAAACAGTGCACAAGCTGTTTCCTCCAAGTAGGCAAGCAAGCCGAAAAGAAAAGTTTCCATGTGCAGCAGCCCACAAGAGCCACAAATCAGAAGGACTGAAAAGAAGCAGCTGACGTTTGTTTCCCCCAAAAGAGCCACTTCTTTTTAAAGCATGGGTTCTCTTGAAATTCCACCCAATCCACATTCAGTATGAGGTGCTTGCTAAGGAGAACCATCTGTGACAAAAGAATGTGAGGCTTGGATAACATGGGAGTCTTTTTTTTCACCCTTTTTCCTTGAAAGGGTTTTATGGCAGCTCTTGTTCTGCCAAACATTCCTGAATGTATGATTTCCAGCAAAAGCATTTCCCCAGCCTCTAGGCATTTGAGACACTCCTCTTTCTACATGTTTTAACTTGGATATTTATCAAAAAAATCTTTAAACATCTCCAGTGGTATTGGACCCCATAGCAGGGAACGTCTTTTGTGCAGTCGTGTTGTGCTGCATGCAACTTCTATGTTGTGGTGATCTGCAAAACAAGCTGACCAAGTAGATACCATGTTGTAAACAGGTCCACATACACTCCTGTTATAACAATACAATCACAAAAACAAGGGTGGAGATCCCGTTCATATATGTCTTTTACTGAAGAAAAGGGACGATCAGCTCAAAATTCATCAGTACAAAAGAACACAAATATGGGTGTGAATGCAATAGTGCATATTTATGCTCATATTGTGTGTTGTTGGAGTTGTATTTTTTTCTTAGTTCTGTAACATTGTGTTTTAAACATTTGTTTCTTCATTTTGAGACTGTCATTACTGTATAAGAACTGAAACTATGCAATAAGTTTAAAGGCGAAATGTCCAGTGATCAAATATGCACTATAATCAGAATATTAAAAGTATATAAGATATAAAAATTATACAGTCGGACAAGACATATAAAAGTATATGTTGTTTATATAGTTTTACCCTTTTAAGACTGCCATTATAACAGGCTGCTTTGATGTTGTCATGTTTTTGTTTTTGTTTTTTTGTTTTTTGGGGTGTGTGTGTGTGTGTGCAATAAAAGAGTCAGACAATGTCTTTTTTTTCTAATTCTTTTGCATCTTTGTTTTCAGGAAGAATTTCACTTTCAATATGTGTCCATTAATTGCTATAAAGTGTAAAATGCAGCACAGGAGAGATTGCTGTTGTTAAAGGGTTAATGTGGCATCTTAATCTTCCAGTGTAAATTACCCTCAATGAATTCCCTTTGAATCACACCTACGGTAAATGTACTGACACACAGGGTGGAGCCTGAGAAAACAAACAGAAACCTGCTAAAACAATGACCAGATTGACTGACAGTATCATTTCAGGTACTGCTAACGCACTCTGCATACTTGTGTCTGAACAGAATTGTTGAAATTAGGAACTGCTAACTAGGGACTGACATTTAACTTCAGAGTCATTGATGAATTCCATTGTGCTTCAGTCTGGCATTTGACTTATGATTTTTACTTTGGTCACATTATTGAAAAAAGACAAAGACTGAGCCCAATGAACAACATGGTTGCTATTATTGTGGACCGTTTTAGTTGTAAGACCTTTTCACGGAAACAAAACAAAACATTTTTATTTCCATCACTCTTTCAAGTTTTAAAGGGCTCATATTTTACTAAACCCACTTTAATAGTCTTCAGTTGATTTATTTGTGTATTTGGACGCTAATGTTAATAATAAAGTTTGAATTTGAACCCATCAGGTGCTGCAAAACTATCTTTATATTAATTTTGGCAAAAATCGAGTGGACTTCTACAACCTGTTTTAAGTCCTTCTTAATTTGTTGCGTCTATAACTAGTTACGTCATGACATTTGTACATATAAGGTCAAGACCTCTGATGAATATTTCTTCAGTTCCACATAATTGTTTATCAGCAGCAGCGGTTGTAGTCTATACTAAAAATATGTCCAAACTTCTGAACGATTACCTAAAATGTTCAGTTGTTGGTTGAACTGGACAGAGCAGCACAGAAAACAACCTGGAGGGGGCGGGGCATGAAGTGGCTTGTGTGGATTTAAAGGGCCAGCGCTCAAAACAACCTTTCTGGTGTCATTACTCAGAAATAGTGTTGAAAATGAACCTGTGGAGTTGAATTAATGAAGAATTCAGACCGAAGCAGAACATTTACAGTTTATGTAGAGCACAGGGAAATATTTTAAAATGCATAATTCCATTAACAAAAGCTAAATATCACTCCTTTAAGGCTCTACAGTTACAATGATTATGCTTTATAAGTGGACATTCAAATCCATTCTCTGGAAAGTCCCCAGTTATGATAGTTTTTTCTTACTTTAGTAGATTAGACCAGTTTGAACACAGACTGAATAAACCCTACTGGTGTTGTCAACCAGCCAATAGAACCGTGAATCATCTATTTTGTGCCTTTCTTGAAATCACATCTGTCTGAAGCAGATGCCTTTGGAGCTTTACCAGACCACGATGAGAGAAGTGAAAATTGGAGGCTGGTGTTGCAAGGCTGATATAAAAGCTGTGATGGTGGAAAATAAGAAAATACAATAAAAAGTAAATAAAAACAGAACTCTTACATCATATCTCCGGCTAGCGCATAACGTCCAGCTAAAAGTGATCACTGCCGAGAACAACTGGACTCAGGGAATGTCTGATGATCACAAGAAGATGGTATTTAACATTTAAGCTCATTCCAACCTCCATTCTGGTCATAACTGTGTCGACACTGGTTTTAAGATCCTAGCAGTGCTCTAACTGGATTTGACACATCCTGGAGGAATGACCTGGCAATGTTTGTAGAGCAGGGTCTGATCTGAAACAGTATCGTTGCAATGGTAACTGCAGAAAGCCTATTGTTTACTCGGATAAAACAGGAGGATGTATCATGTTACATAATGGGGACGGTCTAATGTAGAACACAATCAGTCATCAGCAATAAAGAAACAACATTATAATGAACTATAAATAAACTTTTACAGAGCGACTGAGTCATAATGAATATTGTGTCTTGAAACTTAATTTTACTAGACTGATGATGTATTGCATCATTATGATTCTCACCTTTTTAGCACAGTTATAAATTCGTTACACTAATAGAAAAAAAAACTTGACCAAGGGAATAAATTGCTTTGGTTTAGATTTGTGCATTACTCTTGTGTAATTGCTGCTTTTTCCCCTGTCTTCCAGGAAACACACACACACACAGACATCCTGTGTATTACTCAGTCCTTCCACTTGGTCTTTCTCAGTCAATGTAGGTCAGTGTTGTAAGCAGGCCATCTGGCCTATCACTGCCCCGACTCAGCTATGCATTGCTTGGTACTCTTATGCCAATGAGATGCTTTGTTTTCCAGCAGATTTTTTAATGTAATGGTGATAGCATGATCTGTCTCGGTCTCCTGTCCTGAAGAGTACTGTCTTTATATAGTCGTAATGACAGGTTATTATTTTCTCATTAAAACTGTTCTTATAAGGCCAGTGTAGATGGCTTGAACAAAAAAACACATTTGGCAGAAAAGCCCTTCCCTAATAACACACTTCATTTATATGCACAAAATATTCTAGTTTTGGACATTATTCTGAAAAGGCAATATTCTTAATAAGCTTTTCAAATGGCTTAGGAAAATAAAAAATTTAACTCATGTTCTTGTTTACAAGCTGCTGTACGTACCGCAATTAAAAATACCTGTTTTTCAGAGTTTCCACTGGTGGCAGATAGCCTCCCTCTTTCCATGTTTCAACAGTGTTGTTCAGCGTTGCGAGGTTAGTGTTATGATAGTAGCTCATGTCCTAAAACCTGATGATATCCGAGTCTTTCATCATATTTAGTAGATGATGTACTTCCTCTAACTGGAAACTGTCCTTTCCTTTGAGCATCCATCTCCTCCAGAGAGGATCTTTGGCTCAGCCTTATCGTGCTGACTGGAAATTCAAGTCATTCACAACCATTTATTTATCTGCTATGAGGTCAGTGTGAGCTACATGTTTTTTTGGTTTGTTGTTGTTTGTCTTTCCATGAAACTGGGTTCATTTTGGTACCTTAGCTTTTAGACCCAATAATAAAAGACATGTTTACATGTTCCCCCCCAGGCTGTACCTAATGATGACCTCAGATAAATGCCAAAAAAAATTATACTCTCGCTCTGGGCTGGGCCAAAATTAATGAATTTTTAATAACATATTGGAGGCAAAAATAGGACCAAAGTTGTGACAGGAAAAGTTACCTAGATGTCAGTGCATTTTATCTTGAAATCATCACTTGAAATGGTCTTATATTCCGCTATAAATAAAGGCACTGTGTTAAATTTGAGAATCCTAGCGTTTTTTCTAATCCAGACATGTGGGTATTTCATCAATCAGCAGGCTCATTCCAGGTTTCGTATGTAACCCATCGTGTCCACTCATGATACATGTAGAGCCTGCCCATTTAAACACAAATAAATCACAAGTGATTTTGCAACAGCGGTCATTTTTGTGAGACACTCTGCCTTTCATAATTAGTTAAATTCCCAAAATGTACCTGTGAGAGAATAAAAAGATATTTTTTAAAAAAAATAATAATAACATGTAATTTTTGAGTTCTTTTTACCATATTACATGCAGCAACATAAAAATATGTTTTATCTGAAAAATAGTATATTTTATCTTAGTAACTAAAGTTAAGGCAAGGCAGGTTTATTTGTATAGCACATTTCAGCTGCAAGGCAATTCAAGGTGCTTTACACAGGACATTGAAAAAGAAACACATTAAAAAACATAAAAGAAACTTTTAATAGGTGATTAAGAACAAAACATCACATAAAATCTAAAATATAAAAACACACACATATTACAGAGTTGCAGTGCAGAGAATATAAAATGTAAAAAGTCAAAAACCTTTTATTCAAAGGCAGCAGTGAAAAGGTGAGTCTTTAACCTTGACTCAAAACAACTCAGATTCTCAGCAGACCTGATTTTTTGGTAGTTTGTTCCAAATATACAGAGCATATAAACTGAATGCAGATCATCCATGTTTAGTTCTGACTTTTGGAACACAGAGCAGATCTGCACCACCTGAGTGCTCTGGATGGTTCATACTGGACTAGAAGGTCTATAATGTATTTTGGACCTAAACCATTCAGTGCTTTATATGCAAGCATGAGAACTTTAAAGTCTATTCTTTGAGAGACAGGGAGCCAGTGTAGAGGCCTCAGAACTGGACTGATGTGGTCCACTGTCTTGGTCTTATTGAGGACTTGAGCAGCAGCATTCTGGATCAGCTGCAGTCATCAGATAGACTTTTTAGGCAGACCAAGATATAATTACAGTAGTTAACTTGGCTAAAGATAAATGCATGGACAAGCTTTTCAAGGTCCTGGTGTTACATCAGTTCTTTAATCCTAGAAATATTGTTGAGGTGCTAGTAAGCTGACTTTGTAATTGTTTGTATGTGATTTTTAAAATTCAGGTCTGAATCCATAACAACACCCAGATTCCTGGCCTGGTCCGAGGTTTTTAACTGAGGTGTTTGGAGCTGTAGGCTGATTTTAAGATGGTCCTCCTTGGGTCCAAAAATGACTACCTCAGATTTTTCTCTGTTTAACTGAAGAAAATTATGACCCATCCACTCAGATATTTGCTCCATGTACAGTGCTTGTGTGGGGGCATTGAAATGTATTGTTGTGTGTCATCTGCATATGTATGGTAATTTATTTTGTTTTTTTCTATTATCTGAGCAAGTGGAAGCATGTAGATGTTGAACAGAAGGGGCCCCAGGATGGAGCCTTGGGGCACTCCACATGTAATTTCGGTCTGTTCAGATTTAAAGTTACCTATTGACACAAAATAATCACAGCCCTTTAAATAGGATACAAACCAATCAAGAACTGTGCCAGGTAGTCCCACCCCATTTACCAGTCGATCAAGTAATATGTCATGGTCGACTGTGTTGAATGCAGCACTGAGGTCCAACAACACTAAAACTGAAGATCTGCCATGATCTGTGTTTAAGCGAATGTCATTAAATACTTTAACCAGAGCTTTGTCAGTGCTGTGATGTGGTTTAAAACCTGACTGAAAGATGTTAAGGCAGCTGTTGACTGTTAGGAAGTAATTTAGCTATTGGAACACAGCCTTTTCAATGACTTTACCTAAAAAAGGCAGATTTGTTCATTGAGGTCTTTTCTAGATTGTTCTTTTTAAGGAGCGGGTTAATAACAGCTGTTTTCAGGGTCTGTGGAAAAACTCCTGAGAATAGAATAGAAATAGAATAGAAAATGCTTCCAAACTTGTTTCATAACATTAGTCTACATTTTGTTTGAATTTTTAGCCCCCACATCCTGCTTTTGGTACCAGTTTCATAGAAGCACCCATTTTTCTATAACTGACAGACAATAATAGGTTTATGAGGACTTCTCTCAGCTCCTTAGTCAATGAGTTAATATGGCATCTACTTATGCTGTTATGAAAATTATGTCTTATAAACCTGATGCCTTATTTCACACTGAATTCAGGGGTTCAATCTGGGAGAATTACTGTGTTAATCCCAGGTCAGGGAAAAAAACAACAAAGGTATACATATTCATGCATACATGTCCAAAGAAACCTCCTGAAACCTGTATAATATTGTCCTATTATACAGGAATTCCTGAAAATGCACAATTTAGAAAAAAAAATAAATAAATAAATAACTGGGAATGTCCACATGGGATATGCTATTTCCACAAAACACATTTTCAATATAAAAACAGAATCTAAGATAAAACACCAGCTTCCAATTTATTTGTACATCATTGCTGTAGTGCTCCATACACATTGTTACAATATGTGGAAAAAAATCCCAATCTTCACCTGTTATTTATAGTTTTTGCTTGTAAAGTTTGAGTATGAAGAAACCAAAGAGCAGTAGAGGATGGAAATGGGTTAACAATATTATCTATCAGTGGCCGAGGACATCACCGTACGTAACATGTCAAGAGCCACTGAAACCTGAAAGGGTTTTTTTATCTTCTCTGATTGTGTGACAGATCAAGACATTTTCATTTCACAACTGTGAGATAACAGCAAGACTCTCAAATGTGAATCTCATGTGTAAAACATGAGACTTTGCAGGTTCAAGCAAAGACAGAAAAGGACACAGTGACTGCTCCATAAAAGTGAGACCAACACATTTCAGCCTCTTCCTCATGCTTATGTTATAAATTCCACCGCTTCAGTGTTATTAAATGGGATTCAATAAATCTGATTTACTTTTTTTTTGGGGGGGGGGGGGTAAATTTAATGATAATTGGCTCCTAATTTAAAAATAAATTCTCAAGTTAGTACATTTGGAACTGA
>JAPSES010104431.1:8359-18814 GCA_029822895.1 Maxillicosta whitleyi | reverse complement strand
ACCGCCAATGTTGAAATGATCAACACAGGCCTAGAGCGCCCTCTTGTGGTTTAGTGTGAAAATAACATGTGAAATGATATAATAATATGTTAATAATTTCACACATAAGTCGCTCCAGAGTATAAGCCTCACCCCCGGACAAACTATGAAAAAACTGAGGCTTATAATCTGGAAAATACGGTACATTTTAAAAATGGCAAATTTATTATGTTATTGGCTTCTACAAGGTCATTTAATAAAGTTTCTATTAAACTCATAACTCTGAATATTCAAGGTTTTAAAACTGCGGCTGTTACAATCACAAGTTACACCGAGAAAAATAGCACAGGAGCACAATGTCATTTAAGGTTTGTTAAAAAAAAATTCCATCTGAGAATTCACATTTGATTGACAGATAGACACAGCTGGATCCATTCACGGAAAGAGGAAGACAGATGGATGGATGGATGGACATACGGATGGATGAATGACAAAAACTAGGGTGACGAGGTAGGAGGAGGGAAAAAAAGTTATGTTGGAGGAGAAACTTTGAAAGTACACCTTTATAATCTGCCAGTTATTTCACTACACAGACGAAGCCACAGTTCCCTGGAGAGGAACAGAGTTTTATTAAGAAAGGTTAGTCAGAAAAAGTAGATCATCGTACAACAGCAACAACAAAACAGCATATTGTTATCTGGGCCGTGTTTGTGAACTCTTAGGAACTGTTTGAACGTTTACTAAATTTACTTACGAACCACAGAGCAAGACCTGCTTGTCTTATTTTACAAAAGAAATGTGATTAGAAATTCTTGAATATAAATGTAATTAAAACAATACACATGATTATGTGAATATTTAAGGTCTATTTAAGGGTGGGTGGGGTTGAACTCCAAAAAAGCAGTTAAATCTAGGTAAAAATACAGTTAAATAAATAAATGAAAATCACCACAACACTGCAAAAAAACAAACAAAAACAAAAAAACACCCATAAAAACCCAAACGTCCACTGATCTAAACTGTTTAAAATAACAACCAAATGTCAAATATTTTACCTTTCTATGTTGCGTTCTGTTTCTCTGAACTAGAAACTATATGAATATGGGTCAAGTATCAGGAAAACAGATTCATGTCCATATTTGTGTCCATTAATCAGCGGTTCTGTCCGATATTTTAACCCATAAAGACCCAAAAAGCCGCCAGCGACCAAAAGCATCTACGGATCTAAACTGTTTCATACCCGTTGATCCACTAAACTTATCAACCCATGTAAATAATTGGCGTAAAATACAGTTTTTCATCTTTTCATAGTCATCAGATATGACCGGTTTGGATGTTCAGAGGCTCTGTAGTTACCGTGGAAACACCGTCATCTTCTACAACATTGATTCACCAGTAAAACCCATAGAGTTGGATCAATGACAGTGGATGGAAACACTGGGTTTAAGTTCAATTAAAGACAGATTTTTCACTTTTTCTTCAGTTTTCTCTGCTTTTGATCCAATAACCATCACCTTTAATCTGAGCTTCAATGAACACGTATACGATCAGTGAATTAAACATAGAAAAATACCTGATATTGATTAAAGTTCTCTTAATTCATGCATGAAAGGGTTAAAATAAATCATGTGATCACCACAGACACATTAGGGGTTAAAGGGTTAATTAACAGCAGTATTTTCATTTATACAAATATCCTAAAACCACAATATTATCAGAACTACTAGCTTCAGCTGTCATCATTTTGGGGGGGGGGGGGGGGGCAAAAAAAAGTTTATATATATATAGAAGATGTGAATTATCCAAAGCCATGACAGATGCTGTGCGTATTCCCATTTCTAAGAAAGACAGACACATTGCTTCTAAATATTTAACAATAATGAGAGTAAAGCCTCTTAATTCCTTCTTCTGTCCATAGATATAAAAAAAAAAAAAGTATACCCAAAACAAAAGCAATAAATTCTGAAGGAAAAAAAACAATATCGTGGCTCTCACAGAGACGATAAAGCCTGTAATAAAGCGCTTCACCTTCTAAACATAGCAACGTTCTATTTTCCCACGGTTTTCGACAATTAGCTCGCATCCGAATTGATCTGCGTCCTTGATTGTGCAATGAGGTTCACGACGAGATGCGAGAGGAAGAAAATTAAAGATAAACAGAGAGGAGATTTCATAGCGCCTTCCATTTCTGTTTATCAGGGTCACTGGATTAGATTGGTTCGCGCACACACACACACACATGCAGGACTCACAGGAAAACACACTTTATCAGAGTGGGTGGATTACACAGGGATAAGACTGGATACTGATATTGACCCTCTAACTAAACACACACAGACACATTTCACATTTGCTTACACTGTGAACACAAACGCATTCCCACATATAGAGCTGTGTTTGTATTTCACTCACCCCCAGGGTTAGGGTTAGTCATTTTTATTATATTCCATTTTCATTCAGTTTCGTGTCTTCGTCGTTGTCTTTCGCTGCTTTGTCCACTTAAATAAAGTAATAAAAACAAAAACAAAAAAGAGTAATAAATAAAGCTGGTTATCTTCAGTCTAGTCTGGGATATTAAATGTTCCTATGCAGGTGTGTATGTGTATGCCTTTACATGTATTTTGTTTGAAGGGGATATGTGTGTGTATGTGTGTATATATATATATATATATATATATGTATTTTTTTATTAATTAGTTGTTGGGTTTTTTTGTATTATATCTGTCTGTGGGGGTCTTATTGAGACTGTTATTGTAACCAAGTGTCTCCATCCACTCTCATTGATCCAACTCTACTGGTGAATAAATGTTGTAGAACACAAGTGCCAAACACGTGGCCCGGGGGCCAAATCCGGCCCACCAAGGGGTCCAGTCCGTGGAATGCAAAATTAGGTATTAACAATCATTTCAGTTCTGGTTCCACATTCAGACCAATTCAATCTCAAGTGAGTCAGATCAGTCAAATACGATCACAATAACCTATAAATACCAAATTTTTCTCTGTGTAAATGTAAATATTTTCACATATTTGACACTAAAACAAAGTATAATTTTACAAAAGTGTAAATAATCTGAATAAATAAAGAATAATAATAATAAAGAACCTTAAAAAAAAAATCAATGCGGTTTTAACAATATTCTTCCTGTTTCTAAACATTTTGTGTATTTGTAGATCCACTGTGCAATTTATAATGAACATTTGGAAATTATAAGAAGTGGAATATTGGTAAAATTACACTTATTTTTCTTTTTTTTTTTTCATGTTATTCACATTGTTTGAAAGGATAGTTTGTAGATGTCAACATAACATAACATAATTTTACTTTTCTCCCCACTCTTAAACATAGAAAATTTTGACACCTTTGTTGTAGAAGATGATGGTGTTTCCATGGTAACTACAGAGCCTCTGAACGTCCAAATGGGTCGTATCTAATGACCATGAAAAGTCGGAAAACTGTTTTAATTTTATACCAATTATTTACATGGATTAAACAGTTTGTTTCAGTTGATAGTTTTGGTAGGTGGTGGATGTTTGGGTCTTTATTTATACACAACTAGAGGGTAATAATGTTACTACTTTTATTATTTTTATTAACCCATAAAAACCCACTGCTACTTTTGTGGCGGTTCCCAAATGAATTTCCTCAAGATTTAACCTTTTTAAATGATTTAACACCATTTTTGTTTATTATCATCCGTATTTAACTTCTTTTCCAGTGGAAATTAAATGTTTTCTCATATTTAATTCACTGATCATGCAGATCATAAAATTTCAAATAAAAGTTGAAAATTATTACCCCCCCCCTCAAGCCAAGGAGTCAGTTTGTTTGTTTTTTAACACTAACAGCAAAACTACTGGTTGAATTCATACCAAATTTGGTTTACAGATTACCAGTGACCCAGAAAATCAGGTAAAAATTCACATATTTTATGAATTTTTTACATCTTTTTTTTTCTCCCATTTACTTATAATGGGCAAAATTTCTATGAAAATGTCTATAAAAACATTAATTTTGTTTCAATTTACTTCAAACTTGGCTCATATATAGACACAATAGATATATAGTGACATCAGCACACGCATAGACATGACGACATCAGCTGTGTCAACGCCAAAATAAACTACAATGCATCCAAGGGGCGGGGCTTGTTGTCCTTGGCACCACTTGTTTATACAGCACTTAACACAGAAAGAATTCACAAAGTGCTTCGATGTAAAATCACGAGTAATGGGTCTGTACAAACATGAATGTAAACGTCAACATGGCTGGATGACGGCGGCATGCAGCTGTGAAAACAATAAGCAATTATTCTATTTATTCAAACAATGGACAACATGTGATCTTCCCCAAGGACGCAAGCACAAGCAGCAGTAATTACATTAAAAAAAAGTAGTCATTTTTTCTGTTGTTATTAGTATGCCACATGCATGTGCATATGTTTGTATCCTTGCTTTGGTCTGTCAGTGCACGGCCACCATGCAGTTTGCATCCATATTTGGTCCCATACTGAGCCGAACAGGATGTGCATATTTGCATGAAATTGAAGTGGAAGCTCTACCAGTGGGAAACATGATTTTTCACTGGCTTGCCTCTGCTTAAACCAGCATGCAAATTGCAGATAGGGCAAAAATAATACCAAGTGTGGCACAGAATACATATTAGCGTGTACTTAAATACATGCTTATATATATATATATTTTTTTTTTTTTTTTCTGTTCTGTCAGTTCTTACTTTATCTATTTGTTAGATCCCTTCTGTCATGTTCAGAAATCCTGTTTTGTAAGATGACAATTTGGTATTTCATAGTTCCATTTTCTTGCGTTTTTCCAGATAAGTGAATTTCACATTAATATTCTAGAAGGATTCTTACATGTTTTCCTTGAAAGTCATGTCAAAGATTTTTTTTGTTGTCTATATATAAGCTAACCAAAGTTGGGAGAAACGTGTTATAAAAGTAATGCATTACAGTAACAGATTACTCTTTGCCGTAACACATCATACATTTTCCGTCATATTTCACATTTTCAATAGTGCTTGCATTAAAACTCACCAATTTATATGTACCCAAAAATTAAAAAATAAACAAAACAGCAAGACCACATCATTTTAAAGCATGTTCCTCACCTATTTTTCATCAAATCTGTAAAACATGACTGATAGCAAAGTATCACGAATCCATGATTACACAGCTGAATCACTTCCATCACACTGAACAACTTCAAAGTGAACTCCACCACAAGCAGTTTGTTTGTTTACACTCTAAACTGAAACTAAACTGTCACTCGAGCCTTTTCAAAATTCCACGCAGCCACAGCAGCAAAAACACCTTTAAGATTCACCTTCATGATTAGGAGATATGATCACATTTATTAATAATAGTATTTGTATCAAATAATTAAAGTGCATATAAATATTATGGTTTTTTTTTAACATTTGTATAAGATCATGAATGTACTTAATTTTTCTCCTTGTATGTTGGAGAAATACAGGTTTTACTCAGTATCAGGTGTTTTTTTTATTTTTTAAAATTATTATTATTGCATTTGCATACCAAACAGACACATACATATACATCATCTTTTAACTCCCAAATAATTTCAACAGAGGAATAATGTAAAGATAGAGCACCACAACACTTTTGTGCATTTAAAAGGACGTTTAAATCCAGTCTAATAATAAAATATAGACCATTTTCTGAATAAGTGAATATCTAGTTATAAAGTAGAAGAATGCATAAGTGTATTTGTTACTTGCAATTTATTAATTAACACAGACTGTCATGATTAGGAGATATTATCACATTCATTAATAATAGTATTTATATCAAATAATTAAAGTGCATATAAATATTATAGTTATTACTGCTCTAATTATTAATTACTTCTCCATTTATTTATTTATTTATTTCTGTTATGTATATTGTCGCCAGGCCTTCCTTGTTGTTTACATATACAGCATGTCTTTGTTGTTTGTGTACGACTCTTATTAAAAGAAACATATGAATATCAGACCCTATGCCTTGTTGGAAGAAATGTTTCACAATAAACATATTTGAAAACATAAATATTATAGTTTTTTGTTTGTTTTTTTTTAAAAAAAGGTTGATTATGCAAATGTGAAAAAAAGTGTTTGGTGAATGGTTCTTATGGATGTTTTGTGTAATCAATTTAATTATTAGTTTGTCTAAATAAGGTCCAAATAAAACCAGTAACACCAAATTATTTCAAGTAAAGAGAGCTCAATGGAAACAAAATCAACTAACATTTTGTATAAGATCATGAATGTACTTAATTTTTCCCCGTTTTTTAAAAATAGTTTTGCATTTGTGTACCTGCTGTAGAACAACCAAACGCACACATACATAGACAGACATATGAACGTTATGCCTTTGTAACAATCTGACACATTTGTTGCAACATTAAGAGTAAATTAGGTTTAGGAATCATTATTGGAAGTCTAAATATGGCAGCGATATTAATCTGCTTTATATAACACACTGCGGTGGGAAGATCCTCACCTTAGCTCTCCAAACAGGGTTGTGGATCGATTGCGTCTCCATCTAAGATATTAAAAAGGGCTAAAGAACCATCACCTGAGAGTATTTCCCCCATTTTAATCAGTCTCTCTCCGGAGCCAGGATATCTTTATGGGCCTGTGATATTTTGGCTCATGCTAATAAGTGCGTTGCTGACAGAAACTTATTAAAGGCTCAGTAAATGGCTGGCTAACGACAGCTCTGGTATCGATTTAAGACCCGTTTTCATGATGACGCCGCTGTCACCGCTAAGCCTCGAAGAGTATTAGTAGGTTTCATTTCATAAGACAAACACTGACGGAGACCTGTTGGAAGACAGCTTTGAATACAGTCCAAACAGAAAGTGACTCGAGTAATGTGACAGTTTTGGATCCTCTATCAGGAAAGTAGAAAAGAGCAGAAAAAGAAAAGACCCAGACTGTTCTGAATAAAACCCCATAAAGACTGAGACTTACTTTTGTGACAGATCGCAAATGGGGTTTTATTCTATTTCTACTTTTCTAAATGGATTTAACACCTTTTTTAACTAATATTATCCTCTGTATTTTACATGTTTTAGTGTAAATCATGTATTTTCTTACATTTAATTCACAGATCATGTAAAAAAAAAAAAAACAGCTCAGAATAAATTCTTAAATGTTTTTATCAGGTTTGTTACATATTAGTATATTTAGTGGTATTTGATGAATTATATTTATTTTAATCTGTTTATCTTTTATTTTTAGTCTGTTTTAACCATCGTAATATCATGATGTTTTTATCAGGTTTGTTACATATTTTATATTAGTATATTTAGTCGTATTTGATGAATTTTATTTATTTTAATCTGTTTATTATCTTTTATTTTTAGTCTGTTTTAACCATCGTAATAGCATGATATTTTTATCAGGGTTTTTCTTTTTTTTTCTTTTTTTTTTTTACATGTTTTATATTAGTGTATTTAGTGGTATTTGATGAATTTTATTTTTTTTTAAATCTGATTATGATCTTTTATTTTTAGTCTGTTTTAACCATCATAATATCATGATGTTTTTACCAGGTTTGTTACAGGTTTTATATTGGCATATTTAGTAGTATTTGATGAGTTTGATTTATTGTAATCTTATTTTTAGTCTTTTTTTTAACCACTATCAGTGAGCTGCTGGGAGTACCTGTTTTTAATGTCTGTATGTGCCACGAAGTGCAAAACACATTTACTTTAAAAAAAAAACAACAAAAAAAACATTGCTATGTGTTGCTAGCTAACTAATGATAATGATCATACAGAACTGTATTAGCATTAGTAGGCATGCTTAAGAATGGGAATCGAGAACAGGTTCTTTTTGAGAACCAGATCCCAGTAGCTCCCCTGGAATCGTTTACCTGCCTGCTTAATGAGTCTGCGTATTGACTCCGCCTTCTTGGCGTATGCACGATGACATCACGCCTACGCCGCATTGTTTTGATCAGAATGTAGCCAATGTGGCGTTGAGGCAAAAACAGTCTAAAAAGACGACACCAGGTCCAGTTGGAACACTGTCAGAGCTTCCATTTCTTCAAAAGGTTGGAATCCCTCCAATATGTGAAAACATTTGTCCACGCAGCATGTGATTCATTGGATATCATACTTAGCAGAGTTTGTGAATCTAGCAGCAGGACGTCATCCAGGCCCAGTTCCCGAAGGCAGGGGAAAGGAAATGAAGTGCACAACAACGGGAGACGAACTGAGTTCCATGTCGTAGAAATGAGACATTATGTTACATTAGGGTGACGACTTACAAGGTATATAGGCATGTATAGCACAAAGGGCCTTGCTCAAGGGCACACCTGGGATTCAATCTGGCAACCTTTAGCACCAAAGTCTGCGCTGTTAACCACGAAGCTATCCAGTCACATGGAGACAATAGACAACCCCCCCTCCCCCACCAGGCATATATACTGTATATGTTTTCTATGTAGAAATGGAAATATAAAAGACTTGTTTGTACTCAATGAACCAATGAGAACCGATAATGGAATTGTTACATTTTTATCGATTGCCGTCCCTGCAGCGTCCAACAGAGTCAAGAAAATGGACACACATGAAAATCTACTAGAACTTTTCCTGTTAACTGAACACTTCCACACTATTATTCCAATGGAAAATAAACTTACCTCCCCACAATGAACACAGTTAGCACCATTAGCGTTAATTAACATACCGTTAGCTGTTTAGCGCCTACTTCTCCCACCTTGATTGGACCAATCACAACAGTTTCTGCTCTCTCATCCAAAGTTAGGACATTCCCTTTCCGTAAACAGCTGCCTTTTGCTCATTTTTGTCGGCAGTTATATTTGCGTTTCGTCACTTGTGAATTTCTTTTTGGGTTTGTTGTGTTTTGCATTTCGTAGCCTCTGTACTGTCCAGACGGCAGAACAAATCTACCTACTGGTGTTAATAAAGTCACCTTGAACCTTGAAATCACCCGTAAAACCACGGTTCAACCCCGCATGCAAAATTCTAGATTGTGCATGCAAATTGGGATGTTTAAAAGCTAATTTCTTCTACATTTTGTACAAATTAAGATGAACTAAAGAGACCTGCTGCATTCATACAACTGCGACTCAATACGATGAAATGACTGACTCCATCATCCATGTCAGTGTAGATGAACTGCGCACAGATTTATTCACATCACAGCAGAAACCCGATCACATGCCCTGACATTTCCAAAAGAGGATTCACATCAGGAAGCCTCTGTAATTATCCAAATAGTGTCATCGTAAAATGATCCGGGTACATTTGTAGAGCAAGAAAGACTATATAGAGAGTGTTATATTACCCAGAAATGAAGTGTTTTCTGCTTTAATATTATTTTTTTTATTTAAAAAAAAAAGGATGTTTGAATGCCATTTATTTGTTTGTGTTTTTTTTCCCCTTCTTCTAAACATCTACCTCACACATTGCTCTGTTTTCCTCGATGACCTGCTGAGAATTTATCCTTTACCCTCCTCTCTCCAGGATTATACTAAAGGCCATCCACTCTGTTCGGTCATCCAAAAACTGGGCAGAGGAACAGCTTTAATTGGCCCAGAAATAGCCCAGAAGACTAGGTTGGATCTAGAGGAGCAAGAAGAAGCAGGAAGGGGGAAAAGAAAGGATTTTCCAGGATTTTAATGTTAAAAACTTTTATTCCCCGCTTGGGGGAGAAGAACTGTCTCACTTTCCCCTCCGGTGTTATGAATTATGTGTGTTATTGGTGTTAAGACTCTAAATATACATAAATGATGTACCGGCGCATTCATAGTCAAGGTCTAAAGCAGAAGTGTTGTTTTATGATTAGGGAATGAGAAAAACTCTATTTGTTTTGAAGCACTATTGTGAATAAGCACAGGATGTTGGTTATTAGAATTCATAAACTGGTGTGATTCTGTCATTAACCCATAAAGACCCAAACCATCTACTGATCTGAACCGTTTAACACCTGTTGATCCAATAATTCTACCGATCCATGTTAATAATTGGTGTAAAATACAGTTTATCATCTTTTCATGGTCATCAGATATGACCCATTTGGATGTTCAGAGGCTCTGTAGTTACCATGGAAACACCGTCATCTTCTACAACTTTGATTCACCAGTAAAACCCGTAGAGTTGGATCAATGACAGTGGATGTTTTTACATGTATTTGTTTTGCTGAAAAATCACTTTTTCTTCAGTTTTGTCTGTTTTAATATACTAACATTTGAGTTTAGTCTGAGTTTTCACAAACATCTAAATCAAATATAGCAAAATACAGTGTTTAACAAATATATTCTTCCACCTCCACCTAGTTTAAGGTGTTTTCCATAATTTAACAGTATTTCTGTTTGATCTAAATATCTGTTTATGTTTCTATAATGATTAATCCACCAGTATATGCAAGATCTTTTTTTTTTTTTTTTTTTTTTTTTTTTAAAAAAAAAAAAAAAATTTAATGAT